>CAUYON010056177.1:0-51368 GCA_963573935.1 Arctocebus calabarensis
GAAAGAGGAGGGGAGAAAGGGGGAGAGATAGATCATTGTTTTGACAGAATCATCTTCTTGATCAAATTGCTTTTGTCAAATTGAATGTGGACAAATTAGTGGGAAACAACAGTTCAAGGAAATGCAATAGACAAAATACACTTGAACTTCAGTGGGGCATTTTGTGAATCCTTCATGGTATTTCTGGAGACAAGATTAAGAAATATGGGCCTAGCTAATGCAATTAGGCAGATTAATAACTGCCTGAATGAACATACTTAGAGAGAAAGCACTTATTAACAACTAGGGGGAGGGAAGGTCTAGTTACTCATAACAAAACTCTGTTCTTAGTCTTGTCATAATAAACATTTCTATCAGCGTCTTGGAAGAATTCATGTTTAATAAATTTCTTAATATAAAGCCAATGGGCATAGTAGACTTCAGTGTTGACAGCATCAAAATCCAAACAGATCTTAACAGGTTGGTTGGAAAAATAAGTTGAATCTACCTAGAGCTATACAACAGTAATAAATATAAGATAAATTACTTTGGCTTATAAGCATCAATGAACAAGAACTCATTAGACGAATTCGTACTTGTGAAATAAGACTTTAGGATTTTAGTTGATACTTAGTTCCTTATGGTGTAGACAAAAGATGACAATGCCATCTTCGAAGACATCCTCTAAGTACATTTATTCAACAAGTTATTAATCTGCATAGCTGCATTAGCTCAGCCCATATTTCCTAATTTTGTCTCCAGCAATGGCACGAGGGATTTGCAACATGCCCACTAAAGTTCAATGTGATCTTTGGTGACATTATTGGAAACATAAGGGAGGAATATAAGGCAGAAGATGCTATGTGTCATGCCCTATGCTAGCAATAGATGGGCCCATCAGGTGAGCTCTCCTTGCTTGTGAGTAATATATCATCCTCGAGCTACCTTGGGACTCTGCAACTCAGATGATCAGCCAGTCTAAATGTTGACTCCAAGACTGTCCACTCCAGAAGTTCTTTTTACTTAAATGTTACTAGGGCATGTAGGGGGTAAATATGGAGTAGAGGGGAACAGTTGGCCTACCAGTGCAGGAATAATCTTTGGATCTGCCCAAGTGCAAGGAATAATGGTTAGCTTTTTTACCAAAGTATGGGACTGTGTCTGGACAGTCAGGGCTATTCAAGGCCAGGTCCGTGTATGAAAATATTCCTCTTACCATGGTGTTTAGTATGCAGGGGCAGCATTCTGGGTGGAGGAGAAGAGCTGCCGGGGCCCAGAAGCGCCATCTGCACTCCAGGAGACAGAGTGCTACACATCAGTGAAGCTGGGCCCAAGGGTCCTGAGGAAGCCTGAGCACACTCGGCTGTGGTTGAAAGGCTCAGGAGGGAAAGCGAACCTCTGGCCTCCTCCACTTGTCCCTGCTGCTAGGACCATGTTTATCCACTTAGAGAGGCTTCCGCATTCCTCTTCGATTTGTTTCTACAAGAGTTCATTTCCTGTGTCAGTGTTCCTTTTCTCCCACGTGCATCTGCTGATTATTGGCTGGAACTGAATCTTTAATCTCACTCTGTAAGTGATTCTCAGCAGGGGCTGACTTCCATTGCTCTTAATCTGATACAATAGAACAGAAGTCATTACATAGCTGTGGCTTAGTGCACAAGTATAGGTTTAAGATACAGTTTGGGGAAATTCACTTAACTTTTGTCAGTCTGTTTCCTTGGAGATAGAAACATGTATTCTAGCCCTCTACTTACCATGAGGCTAAGCAAACACACTTGTACAGTCAAATCACACAAGATCTTTAGGGCTAGGTGCAATTACAGGACTACCCAACCCTCCCTGTAACTTAATCAAGTGTTCAGATGGAAGGGGAGGGACTAGTGATAAACGTCATCTTTCACTCATCTCCTCACTCGCAGTCCCAGAAACACGTTCTCTTAGTATATGTCTGGAACCTACCACCCCAGGCAGAGAGATAACCTTCTGGGAGCCCACTCATATTCTTGGGAAGTTCTGTCACTACTGTGCAGACAGTAGTTCTTTTCTTCCTGGAATTTTAAGAGAACAGTATAATAAGCCCCTATGTATTTGCAATCTAACTTAACAATTGACAATTCATAACCAGGCTCCACCAGATTTCTTGTGAAGCAAATCCAAGACATTATTGTTTCCTATATAAATATTAAGTTTGTACCTTTAATAAAAGACCTAGGTCTTAATTTTTAGCAGTTCATATTTTCCATGGGCTCCATTTTTTATAGCTATTTGAAACCATTAGGTAGGTCCAAATTTTCAAGGGCAACAATTATTCAGCATCTGTTAAATCAGATAATTTTGTAATGGAGCCCATGTAAAACATTTATATCAATTAAGAGTTTCCAGTCACTTTTCATATTTTTATACCTTTGAAATTAGGATGTACTTTAAAACTGATTGCAAGTGGTACTTTAATTGATTGACAGTACTATTTTTCTTTCCTAATGGTATATAATTTAATAATGTATCACACAGAGGATGATGTCTTTGAAATAAAGAAATGCAATAGTTGGGAAGATAGACACATATATACACATAAAAAACACCTAAAACTATGTGCTTAACTATCTTTACACCCATCCGTATGAACAAGAAGGTGAAAGGGAATTCAGACTAAACTGACTATAGAAGTTCTAAGAAAGCAATGATGATATTTCTGAACACTTCAGGACACAACCCTGAGAGTCTGAAAAATGAAAAAGGTACGTAGGCATTCTTTCCCAACAGGGACAGAAGCCTGGAGTAGGAGGCTTGAAAGATGATGCTGTCTCTCCTTTAATAATATTTCCATTGTCAAAACCTCCCTTCTTTATCATTGCTACTGTCTTCACTTATTATCATAGCTTTCAGAATTTTTTTAAATGGAGGTAACAAAAAAATGGGATGGTGTGGGGAATATGGCCAGAGAGGAAAGGGGAGCTAGGGGTGGCCACAAGAAGCTGGAAAAATACATGATTTAGTCAGACATGGAGCAGCTGGTGTGTTTGGACGACCACAGTGTTTCTGTGTTAGCTAGTTTGACAGGGAAATAAATCTTTTGGACATTTTTAGAACTGCATAGTGAAGAATAATTTTTAAAGTTGGGTGTGATAGGGAATGTGGGACTAGCCAGGTGGCTTTGGGCTATTAGTTGAAGATTCCTTGAATTTCAGTTTCCAGAGTTTGCTGGTTATACTACTAGGATGTAGGATGTGCTTCATGAAGTCAGAGGGTTTCTTTTGTTTTGTTTTGTTTTGTTTTTGTTTTTTAGAAGTAAGGTATGATGGCTCAGCGCCTGTAGTGGCTAGGATGCCAGCCATGTACACTGGAGCTGGCAGGTTCGAATCCAGCCCGGGCTTGTCAAACAACAATGAAAACTACACCTCCCCCCCCCCAAAAAAAAAGAAAAGAAAAAAACATGAAATAAAGTATCATTTGTTACCCAGACTGGGGTGCAATGGTACAATCATAACTCACTGCAACCCCTGCAGCCTTGAACTCCTGGTCTCAAGTGAGCCTCCTGTCTTAGCTGGCTAATTCTTTTTCATATTTTGTAGAAGTGTAGTTTCACTATGTTACCCAGACTGGTCTCAAACTCCTGGTTTTATTGGTCAAGTGACCTCCTTCCTCAGCTTCCCAAAGTACTAGAATCATAATTGTGAGCTCCTGCAGCAGGCCAGGTAAAGGATTTTTGTACTCTTTTGATCACTGCTGTATCTCCAGTACCTATAGCAGTATCTGATACAAGGTAGGTGCTCCGTACATGCTAGAGGATGAATGAATGGATAGATGAATTTTAGGTCCCTAATCCTGGAACAAACACTGTGGAGGAGATAATTTACTCTCATCAATCACAAATGATCAAAGAAGTTCACTAAATGTTGTGTGGACTGAAAAAATGATGTTTCTCATATTTATGATTTATTACTTTTCAAATATATATGGTTAATAATACATTTTAACTTACACATTTCAAAACCATATAATTAATATTATATAATTATAAATATTATATAATATTATATTATATAAGAATTTTGTGAAATCTTTGACAGTATAACATTATACAGTATTCGCCTTGTCAGATACTCTAGTCACTTTAAATACATTAATTTTATGAATTCTTCCTAATCTTTGCAACACACCATGTGGTAGACATTTTAATTATCTTTATTTTGCATATGGGGACGCTGAGGTAAAGAAAGGCAAAGTGATGGAACTAGCATCCAAACCCAAGCAATCTGGCAGAGGCCTTACTCCCAACAACAATGCTACATTATGGAGACTCCTTCCTAGCTGAGCATAGCAACTCCCTAGACAAAAATGACATCCGAGGTCACTTCCAGCCTATAGTTGCTGTGATTCTGTATAGTAAGCTCTGACCCAATTATTAGTAACATAAAAACAGCACTGCAAAGTAAACTCAGAGAAACATTGGCCATTTCCCTTAAGACCCATGGAGGTGATCTGTAAGTTTTCCTCCATTTAGAGATGAGAAAGCCATGCCATGCCGTTGTGTCAGAAGAGGTCAAGGAGTATGTAAAACTCCTCACATGGTCTGGTCTCATTCTAGCAACAGTTTCTCTTACCTCAGGAGTCAGTCAGAGGTCATTTTGTGCTTCCCCTTGGTAAAAGGCAGAGGCTACTGAAACACGTAACCCAATAGCCTGAGCTGGAACCAGCCAAGTGACATTGACTTATGACTTTCTCCCTTGAGATGCTCATTACCCAAAAGTTATGACACCCAGGAGACCCCTGAAGAGAGTCAGAGCTTTGAATCTTTTTTATTTTTAGCTTAATGGCTCCCTCTTGTCACATTTCGGATCAGTCCTTTCTCAATGGCTGCCTCTGAGAGCCAGAAAGCTTTCAGTTGGTTCAACAACATTAGTTAACCTCATTATGGGAAGAAAAAATAGAAAAGCCAAAATAAATATGCACTTTCTTCTACAAGAGAAAAAAATATATCCTAAGTAATAATTACTCTATTATCAGAAATAATCCTATTAGGCATTGTCTTTCCATCAAAATTAACACAAAGGAACTGGCAGGAGAAGTGAGCTGGTGTAGTAAAATACTGCTTTCATGTAGCTGCTGGTTTAAAAAGATAAATGGTCTTATTTCTTACTTAGAGGTACAAAAATGATCATTAATACTTGACCAGAACAAGATTAAGTATCTGTGTGCTGTTTTTTCTTATTTTCTTTTCTCAACTTGATGATCCCCTGCATACTTTGTAGGAATAGATTAAGAGTTTATTTGGATGTTTTAAATTACATACTCCTTGAGAATGTGAAAAATCAACAGATGCTGCTTTGCAAATTTACATAATCGCATCTCATGTCAAGGGCTTCAGATAGTCTCCATTTCCAAACCCTACCAAACAAAGGAGCATTAGGTAAAACAAGATTGAAAAAACTTATCTTAAATAAGACTCAAGACTTTACCTTTGAGAAATCTGGGTTCTATTTATGGATGCAACATTAATACATCCTTAACTTTGAAATGTTGGCCTCAATAATAAGGACTTTCCCATAATTGTGATGCTCCCAACATAGTTTCTGAAAGCTCTCCCACACAGTCTCATGTTATTCCTTTAGTCAGAGAGTCCTTGAGCAAGGAAAGAGTCAATAGTTTTTCTAAGTTTTGTGCAAAGCAGGCAAGTGATTTGTCCCCAAATGCTACAAGAACAAGAAATGGAGCTAAGAGCAAAATCAAGAACTTTGTCAATGGAGAGAAAGAACATTGCTAAATTCCATCACACACAACAAGCTGTGAATGTACTGAAATGAATTTTCACCAAATCCAAAGACAACTCAGTTCCATATCTTTTCAGAGACAAAAACCTCCCGTGGAATGTTGATATGGAACACCTGCTGTTGATTTAGTCTCTCACTGTGACACCAAAAACTCAACAATTGTAAAAACAAATTGAATGCTTCTGCTACGAAATCAAAATCCTTATTTAGTGGAGGGTTATAATGTCCTCATGGACCAGAGAAAAGAAATAGGAAGAATGAAACTGCCTCTATGGGCAGTTCTACATAGTAGAAAAGGCAGTGAAATGGAAATACTTCTTCAGTGTCCTTATGTTTTTCCCTTCAAGTCCTGAAAGTCAACGGGAAAGGATTTGTAATGGCTTAGATCAAAAGAAATTCCTGTGTTTTATCTCTGAAAGGATTAAGACAAAATAGAAACTAATACCCACCACTGTTCATGTAAACTGACCGTCATGCTGCCTTCCCACAGAGGAGACATCCGGACCTTCCTCTGCTGTGATCACTTACCAGGCTCTCTTTGCAACAGTGAGGTCGGAATTTGTCATCCATCACTCATATTGTCAGAGGAACAATGCCACAGCATCAGGTTAGGCAAATGAAATGAGCAGAAGCTGAACTGCTCATTCGAGGAAATTTAGAGGCTCTTGTTTTCCTATTGGAAATGCTTTAAACTCTGGAAAGATCCAAATCTGATCTGAGAGCATTCCTGCCTTTCTTCCTCATGCTCCGGCATGAGTTCTAAATGCTGTAGAACACTCGGGCAATATAACAATGGGTAAGACAAAAGTAAAATCACATATAATCATACTCCCCTATAGATAAAAAAGAGTTAAAATTTTGTGTATTTCTTTGTAGTATTTTTCTACTATTTTAACATGATTGATTCTAAACTCAACATAATTTGCACTATTCTCTGTTAATTAAATACAGTCAGTTCCCGAGTTACAGACATCCAACTGACATATGACTCATACTTAAGAATGGAGGCTATTACAGGTAATAGGCAAATTTACCTGTTCCAAATACATACAAATTCAACTTAAGAACAAAACTACAGAACCTATTCTGTTCATAACCCAGTGACTTCCTGTATATGACACAAAGACAATTTGAAAGCAATATCATTGAATATTAGAAAGTTATTTTCTACAAAGTTTGCATCAATTCAAGCTACTATCACTAACACAGAATTTGTATGTTCTTAAAACTTTGCTGAGTATGTAGAGAAAATGGTACCTCTCTTTAACTTGTATTATTGTTTACTACTATTGAGACCAACTTTGGAGGGGATGGTCATTAGCTTTTCATAATCCCTCCTTGGGAAAATTTTGTGCCTCCCTATTCATTTATGTAACAGAGTGTGAGAGTTTTCAAATTAATAGGTATTAATTAAAAAAATTCTTTTTAACCCTTTGTGATACCTTTTTTTTGAGACAACCACAGAGGAGTTACAGAGCATGGGGTGCCCTCTACTCCCATAGATTTTGCTTTCATGTTAGCTCAAAAAGCAGCTGAAAGCCTAAGGGCAGAGTCTGATAAAGAAGGGCAGGGTTTTCTCAATAGAAGTAGATTAGTTTATAAAAATGGCTTTGGAAATGCCAAAAATATGAAGGGAAGGCAAAGGTACATGATTTGCCAAGGGTTACTGAGCATATCAGAGGTATTTTGAGCCCTTAACCAGCCACACAGAAGAGCTTGGGCCTCCAAAGGGTCAAAGATGTTTAAGAAAAGGGTATTAACGCTTCCACTTTGGGTGGTTTTCAATTACAGCATTTTCAAAACAAAGCAAATTTTTACTTCATTTTTATATATGACATGCAATGTCTACATATAACCAAATAAACAAAAATATTATGACTCTAAATTGATTGAGAAACTGTTAGATACCTTTAGGGTTGGGTGAGAAATAAAGTATTTTAATGATGAGAATGTTGTGAGTCCATATGTATATTATGACATGATCATATTTGTTTTCTTGCTGGGAGATCACATTCCTGTTCTCTCATCCTCTCTTCGTCTCCCTCCACATACACGCATAACACTCGTACATACATACATATGTACACTCCCCAGAAGAGTCCCTACAACATTCAAAACTAACAAAACTTTGTCTCTATCAGAGCCTGCCTTACTTTCTTACTTTCTCTTCCCTTGACTGACCTTACAAACCTTGCATTGTAGATTAGTCATCTGGGAAGATAAAGTTTATCAATGTCTGCTTCCAAAAGAGAACCACAAGTTGAATGACAAACTCTCATGTCTCTTGTCTTGTATCACTCAAATCACAGTTTGGCCTCCAATTTAGGTCACTCCAGATGTTCAGGTTCAGACCCTAGAATGATAGCTGGCATTAGTAATCACACTATGAGATCCCTGTTTTTTGAGCAGTGTTCTTAGAAAGAAATCTAAGGATAGGGTTGCTACACAGACTACAAGACATTCAATTAAATATGAATTTCAGATAAACAAATTTTTAGTATAATTATGTCCCAAATATCCTACAGGTAATACAAGATTGGACAATTAAGTTCACGAACTCATCCTAGAAAAACTGCTACATACCTCATTGCTGAACATCACTATGGTTGTCTTTGAAGTACTCCCCTTGGGAAGCTATACAGAGCTTCAAAGCAATTTTGGAACTCTTTTTTTTGGAATGGCCATTAGAACTGTCATCATATGAGGTCCAACAATTAAGTTCATGAACTCATTCTAGAAAAAGTGCTTTGACAAAAACCACACATCCCAAAGGATCTACATCTTGTTGGGATCAGCAAGTCAAGGTCAAAGGCAAATAATGAGGACAACCTACATGGTTCAGTATCTCTTCCACTGACATGGAATTATTTAAATGAAAGAGGTTTTAGCAATGAGAGAAATTTTAATATTTAGAAAAATCTTTTGAACAGTGAGAAATTGTGAGAATTAGCACATATAATAGCAATATTTTTAAAAAACAAAATATTGTTTATTGTTATTGACATAATGACAGAGGAATATAGCTAAGCAAAACTGTATAAGTACAAATAAGCTAAAATGAAAACCACAGTTCTGCTTGGGCTGGAGCTTTGCTGGGAAGGGCCTCATAAGCACAGAGCAAGTGTAGCTGCCTCAGCCACACCTGCCTACCTGGCCTTCGCTCTCTTCCCTCAACATGCCCTTGAGGACCTCTCAACTTTTCAAATTCTCTGTTCAAACACAGAACTGGCATCTCTGGAATTTAATGAAGATTGTTATAGAAGAATAGTGTGTGAAATCTTAACAGGTATGATTTAGGCCCATGAGTAATCAAGATGTAAACCATTTATTTTGGATGTAGACATGGTTTCCCAGGTAGTATCAAATGCCCAGTTCAAATTTAATGACAAGTGGCATAGTTGAGGGGTATTGGAGAGACTAAGTTTGGCTTAGCTAGCCTAGAATGTCATTTTCTTAGAGGGAAAGAAACAGATGCAACTGATGCCTAAAAGTTTTAAAATACAGTTTTCTCTGAAATTGTGGGCCTACTGATTTTATTTATCATATCCGAGTAAAATAAGACTTTTGTTCTTGTTAGTGGAAAAAACTTGAAACCTTGTGAAATAATATAAAAGGTTTATTCTGAGACAAATATATGTGACCACGAACCCAGGGACTCATATACAAGAAGCCTTAAGCAAGTTGTCCCAAGACTATTTGGATATAGTTCAGTTTTATATATTTTAGGGAGACAGGAATTGCAGGTAAAATCGTAAATCAATATATGAGAGATACACATTTGATTATCCCCCAAAGCAGGACATTTTAAAGTGGGAGCTTCTAGGTTATAAATGAGTTCAAAGATTCTTTGACTTGTAACTGGTTAAAAAGATAAAGCTTGGTTGTAAAGACACGGCATGTTTTAAATTAAGATAAAGAAGTCTGTTAATCAAAGGATAGACCACAATTTACTGACTCACGTGATCTTTTAAGCAAATTAATGTCCTGAAGATATGACTTAACCTTTGCCATGCATCACCTTAAGTCCTCTTAATAATTTAGAATCTTATTATCATAGTCTGTTTTGTCAGTCTTATTGTCTCCATTTTAACATTAATGCTGGTCAATTTTTGTATCTAAAATGCAAAAAGGAAAGGGTATAATGAAGTGTGTCCAACCTCCCTTCCTGTCTAGGAACTCAGTTTTAAGTTTTTTGGGGGGGTCCCTTTGGGCAAAAGGAGGTCAATTCATCAAGAGGAGTTTTAGGATTTTATTTTAGTTTACAACCTAACCTCCTCCAACTGCAACCCAAGAACAGTGCAATTGTTTTGCTTTTGTCTCCCTGTGTGGGGAGAAAACAAACCATTTTTCCTCTATCATCACACCGCAACAACATAAGACTTCTGTGACAGGCTGGGTCTGAAATCACCCTACTTAAATAATTTAGGTAGGTTCAACAAAGCCTTCACATCGATTGGGTTTATGTAAAAGAAGTAGGTTTGGCTACTTATAAAATAGGCAGCCAAGGTGGATGTCAGATAGCTACATTGAAAAATTTCAAACAATATCAATGACTCTAAAACAGGGGTGTTCAACTTTTTGTTTACCCACTACCACACAGCACATTGGAATAATAATGAATTGTCTTGAGCCACACATTAAATACACAAACACTAATGAAAGCTGATTAGGAAAAAAAAATGCCATAAATATTTTTCATGATATCTGACACAGCACCACAGATAAGCAGAAACCATCCCCACAAACTCAGCAAGTGAACCAAGGGCTGCAGGTTGGACATCACTGCAAAGTTTCTATACCTATGTTATCAGAATAAGTTCAAGAACTAATTATTTTTCCCTAGAATTTACCCCAATTTTTTTCCCAAGTTCAGAAAAATCTTCATATCTATGCATATTTTCTACATATTGAACTTTAAATCTGAAATTTCTGAGATGAGACTAAGATAAGTCTTCTGCTACATGTTTTGATGCCTTCCTGTGCTCTCATATTCTTGATATCCTAAAATCTGTGCGAAGCAGGATCAGATTGACTTCTCCAACACTGCCACACAGTACCCAGCACAGGGCCTGGCACATACTGGATGCTCAGTAAATATTTGTTGAATGGTGCTACATACCCACAATGAAATTCTCTAGGCCACACAGAAAATCCAGGAACGACATCAACTTCTACCCCTACTTTAGGATTCTTTGTCATTAAGTCACTCTGGCCCATGACCCTATGAAAGCTGCTGCTTGGGTCCTCTTGACTGAGGAGGAATGAGAGCACAGACCTAGTGTGACCAGACTTCCTATTTATAGGAGGAAATATATTTTATAGGAAATTTACATATTTTTTGATTTTTAAATATTTGTAGCCAAACAAAACAAACTTGTGAGTCATAAGTTTACTTAAATATATTAGAAGTTGTAAAAATCCTTAGCATGGGGGCTCACACCTGTTATCTTAGCAATTTGGGAGGCAGAGATGGAAAAATCACTGAGTCCAGGAGTTTGGGACCTGCCTGAGCAATATAGCAAGACTGTCTCTACAGAAAAATAGAAAAAATTAGCCAAGTGTGGTGGCGTGTACCTATAGTTCCAGGTCCTTGTGAGGTTAAAACAGGAGGATCCCAAGAGTTTGAGATTGCAGTGAGCCATGATGGCACTACTGCATTCCACCCTAAGTGACAGAATGAGACTGTCTATAAATCAATCAATCAATCAATCAATGTTGTAAAAAGCTTATAAGACCCTTCAATATTTTTTAGCTTGATTTCCCCCCTTTCTCCTTCCATTCTTCTTTCTTCCATTCCCATTCTTCTTCCCTGTCTCTCTTTTTCCCTTCCTCCCACCCATAAACATTCATTGAGAAGCTATTATTTCCAGGGACTAATTCTGGCACTGGGTCTAGAGAAGGAAAATGCAGAACAACTACATCTGAGATTTTGGTGGGGTGGGAAGGAGAAATAGGTAGTAAACAAACAAATACAAGAAATCATTGGAATACCTAGTTATAGATGCTATGAAGCCCACAGCAAGAGTGCGGACTCTGTGGGCTCCTTACCACAGCATGTCACTCAGGTCCTTGGACATCACCCACGCCAGGTCAAACATCACCATGGCTGACTGCAAGGAAGCACCACACCCCACTACCATCCAGCCTCTCTCTACTGAGACTCTCCCAGTCTACCTTAGTTAATGGTGAGAGGTGTGGGTCCAGTTTTAGTCTTCTACAGGTCACCAGCCAGTTCACCCAGAACCATTTGTTAAATAGGGAGTCTTTTCCCCACTGAATGTTTTTAATCGGCTTGTCAAAGATCAAATAACGTTAAGTAGCTGGGTTCATCTCTTGGTTCTCTATTCTGTTCCATACATCTACCTTTCTGTTTTCGTGCCAGTACCATGCTGTTTTGATCATTATTGATTTATAGTACAGTCTCAGGTCTGGTAGTGTGATTCCTCCTACTTTCTTTTTATTTCTAAGTAACATCCTGGCTATTCGAGGCTTTTCCTGATTCCATATAAATCAAAGTATTATTTTTTTGAGATCTTTAAAATATGACAATGGAACTTTAATAGAAATTGCATTAAAATTGTATATTGCTTTGGGTAGTGTGGACATTTTGACAATGTTGATTCTTCCCAGCCATGAGCATGGTATATTTTTCCATTTGTTGACATGTTCAGCTATTTCTTTTCTTAGAGTTTCATAGTTCTCTTTATAGAGATCTTTCACACCCTTTGTTAGGTAGACTCCCAAATATTTCATCTTCTTTGGTACTACTGTGAAAGGAATAGAGTCCTTGACTGTTTTTTCAGCTTGGCTATTGTTGGTATATATAAAAGCTACAGATTTATGAGTGTTGATTTTGTAGCCTGAGACACTGCTGTATTCCTTGATCACTTCTAAAAGTTTTGTAGTAGAATCCTAGTGTTTTCCAGATATACAATCATATCATCTGTGAAGAATGAAAGTTTAATTTCTTCTGACCCTATATGGATACACTTGATTGCCTTTTCTTTCCTAATTGCAATGGCTAAAATTTCCATTACAGTGTTAAAGAGCAATGGAGACAATGGGCATCCTTGCCTGGTTCCTGATCTGAGTGGAAATGATTTCAATTTAACTCCATTCAATATGATATTAGCTGTGGGTTTGCTGTAGACGGCCTCTATTTAAGAAATGTCCCTTCTATACCAATTTTCTTAAGTGTTCTGATCATGGAGGGATGCTGGATATTATCGAAAGCTTTTTCTGCATCAATTGAGAGAATCATACAGTCTTTCTTTTATAATTTGTTTATGTGCTGAATTACATTTGTAGATTTACGTATAATGAACCAGCCTTGAGACCCTGGGATAAAGCCCACTTGGTCTTGGTGTTTAATTTGTTTGATGTGTTGTTGCATTCTGTTTGTTAGGATCTTATTGAATATTTTTGCATCAATATTCATTAGTGATATTGGTCTATAATTTTCTTTTCTTGTTGGGTCTTTTCCTGGTTTAGGGATCAAGGTGATATTTGCTTCATAGAATGTGTTGGGTAGTATTCCTTCTTTTTCTATATTTTGGAAGAGGTTTAGTAATATAGGTACTAGTTCCTCTTTAAAGGTTTGGTAGAATTCTGACGTGAAGTCATCTGTTCCCAGGCTTTTCTTTTTAGGAAGATTTTGTATAGTTGATGCTATTTCAGAACTTGATATAGGCCTGTTCAACATTTCCACTTCATTCTGGCTAAGTCTAGGAAGGTGGCGTGCTTCCAAGTATTGGTCAATTTCCTTCAGATTTTCATACTTCTGAGAGTAAAGTTTGTTGTAATATTTATTAAGGATTTTTTTTTGAGGGGTCTGTTGTTATTTCATCTTTACCATTTCTAATTGGTGAAATTAGAGATTCTAGTCTTTTTTTGTCCTGATTAAGTTAGTCAAATGTTTATCTTTTTTATTGACCTTTTAAAAAACCCAACTTTTTTATTTTTTTATCTGTTTTATAATTATTTTTTTTTCAATTTCATTTAGTTCTGCTCTGATTTTGCTTTTTTTTAATTATTTATTTATTTATTCATTTTTTTTTTTTTTGTAGAAACAGAATCTCACTTTATTGCCCTTGGTGGAGTGCTGTGGTGTCACACAGCTCACAGCAACCTCCAACTCCTGGGCTTAGGTGATTGTCTTGCCTCACCCTCCCAAGTAGCTGGGAGTACTGGTGCCTGCTACAATGCCCGGCTATTTTTCTGTTTTGCAGTTCGGCCGAGGCCAGGTCTGAACCCACCACCATTGGTGTATGGTGCTGGTGCCCTACTCAATAAGCCATAGGCGCCGCCCTCTGCTCTGAATTTGGTTATTTCTTTCTTCTGTTGAGTTTGGGGTTGGAACGTTCTTCCTTTTCCAGTTGCTTGAGATGTCCCATTAAGTTGTTAACTTCCTCTCTTTCTGTTCTCTTGAGGACGGCTTACAGTGCTATAAATTTCCATCTTAGGACTGCCTTTGCAGTATCCCAGAGGTTCTGATAATTTGTGTCTTCATTATCATTTTGTTCTAAATATTTGGTAATATCCTTCTTAATCTCATCTATGACCCATCTATTGTTCAGGATAAGGTTATTTAGCTTCCATGTTTTTGTATGAGTATGCAAATTCCTGTTGTTATTGAGTTCAACTTTTATTCCATGATGGTTGCAGAAGATGCAAGGAAAAATTTCTATTCTTTTAAATTTGTTGAGGTTAGACTTGTGACCTGAGATGTGATTGATTTTGGAGTATGTTCTGTGGGCTGATGAGAAGAATGTATATTCAGTTTTATGAGGATGAAATGTTCTGTAGATGTCTCTTAAATCCAGATGTTGAATGGTTAAGTTTAAATCTAAAATTTCTTTGCTTAGCTTCTTATTGGAGGATCATCCAACACTGCTAATGGAGTGTTAAAATCTCCAACTCCTATTCAGCCGGAGGAAATCAAGTTTCTCATGTCTATTAGAGTTTTTCTTATAAATTGAGGTGCATTGTGGTTGGGTGAATATATATTAATAATTGAAATCTCATCATATTGAGTATTACCTTTAACAAATATAAAGTGTACATCCTTATCCTTCCTTACTTTGGTTGGTTTAAAGCCTATTGTATCTGCAAATAAGATTGCAACACCTGCTTTTTTCTGCTTTCCATTTGCCTGGAATATAGATGACCATCCCTTCACCTTGAGTCTATATTTATAAGATGAATTAAGGTAAGATGAGATTCTTGTATGCAGCAGATATCTGACCTGAATTTTTGTATCCAGTCATCCATCCTATCCTCTAGAGGACAGTTTAAACCAATCACATTAATTGAAAATATTGATAAGCCTTTTGAACATCCAGTGGACATTTTTAATCCTTTTACCACTTTGGCGGTTGGAATTTGATTGAAAGTTTCTGATTGAGTTTACTTTTGTGGTGGAGGATTATGCTGGTCATTATGGAGGATAGGTCTGAGAATATCCTGGAGAGGATGTTTAGTTATGGCAAATTTCTTCAATATATGTATGTCATTAATGTATTTAATTTCTCCATCATAAATGAAACTCAGTTTACCTGGATATAGAATCCTGGGTTGAAAGTTATTTTGTTTTAGGAGATTAAAAGTCAATGACCATTCTCTTCTAGCTTGAACAAGCCAAGAGATCCGCAGTTATTCTCATATTCTTCCCCTTTTAGGTTATGGTTTTCTTCCATCTGACTGCTTTCAGAATTTTCTCCTTCATATTAAATTTAGTGAAGTTAATTATAATGTGCCTAGGGAATGTCTTATTCAGGTTGAGTTATGCTGGGGTTCTGAAACTGTCTACTATCTGACTTTCAGAATCTCTTGGCATGTCTGGAAAGTTCTCTTTCATAATCTCATGAAGAAGCAACTCTTTGCCTTGTGAGGCCACTTCTTTGCTTTCAGGTATGCCTAAAAGGCGAATATTGGTTTTTTTTGAATTATCCCAGAGCTGTCTGATAGAATGATCCATTTTTTCCCTCCATTTATTTTCCTCTTTGGATGTTTGGAACCATTCAAAAGCTTTGTCTTTCATGTCAGAAATCCTTTCTTCTGCTTGCTCCATTCTGTTACTGAGGGATTCTACTATATTTCTCAGGACTTTGAGGGCTGCAAATTCTTGTCTCAATGTGTCAAAATCTTTGGTCATTTTGTCTTTGAATTTCTTGACTTCTTGAGACAATTTTTGAAATGCTCCCTGAATTTCTAAGTCCAACTTTTCCTCTATTTTATTAATCTTATTTGCAATCCAAATTCTGAATTCAGTTTCTGACATCTCAGCCATCTGTTTATGCATAGGATCTTTAGTTGTGCCTGCCGAATTGTTCCTTAGGGGCGTTGATCTGCTCTGGTTGCTCATGTTGCCAGAACTGTTTTGCTGATTCCGCCTCATGATTATTTTGCATCGTTTGGCAAGATGAGCAGATAAGGATAAGTTGGGTTGGGGGTTCTAGGAGTAGTGATTGGCCAGTCCTTTGCATAAAAGCTGGGAGTGACATCTGTACTTGTTCCCTTAGAATTTTGCGACGACCTATACAGTGCTACTGCCTGGGAACCTGGTGACCTTATTGGTGTGGTGGGATTAAGTGTCTCTGTCTTGTTTTCAGCTGGTCTCTGTCTTACCCTAGAGAGTCAGGTACTCTGGGTTGAAGTCTGAGCTGTGGAGAAATACCAGCAGTTAGGTCACCCCATCCCCCACAGGCAACAATTGGAAAAGGAAAATCAAATCTTCCCACCAGCACACACCCAGGGTACCACTTTGGATAGTCCTCGGGTGATTGGCCCAGTTGAGGAGGTCCTAGTCAATTGTCCCAATCAGCACCGGCCTCAGGTGGGAGAGTTCAAAAGGTCTCCAGCAACTAGATAGGAGGGTTCTGCTGACCACTCTAGTATAACTTGTTCTGGTGCTCTGTGAGATCAGAAGGACCCCCTCCCCCCAGCAAATAAATTAGTCTAGGAAGGTTGATGCCTCCTTCCCTGCACCTCTATCACACCCAGTGACTGGTAACCCTGCAGGGCTGTGATCTAGTTTCTTCCAGTGAGTAGATTCTCCAGGGGTTTGCACCTGCCTGAGTCACAGGGAGATCTGAGTCTCCTCAGTCAGGCTGCCAGTCTGTGCCACTCTTTGTCACTATTCAGCAGGGGAAGGTGAAGCCTGACAACCTTGGGTGCTTGATAGGGGCTGGGGCGATTTACTCAGTTCCAGCCCTGTCCCTAATTGATATTGTTGACACAACAGAACCACTTCACTGTGTTTGTTTCTGTCCCAGCTATTTTCCTCCTTTGTCTCAGCTTTGATCCTCTGAGGGTTGGGTGCATCTGAAGCTCAGTAAAGCAGTCCTCTGGGTCAGCCCCACCCTGGGAGTCTGCTGTCTCTGCTTGCATATTCTAATCCCCATGCTCCACCCTGGCCAGTTCCATCTCAGGCATACCCTTTAGTCCCGAAGCCTGCATTCTGTCCCAGATCTGTTCCACCAGCCTCTGCCACTGGAGAAGCTGCCTGGCCTTCCCAGGTTGCCCAGAGAGACTGGGAGTGTTCCTTCAAAATATCCCCAGGGGTGTGAGCCCCACCATCACTGTTCCCACCACTGCTGGTGCCTCAGGGTACTGCCTCTCCCTCAGCTGATTATCTTCTCCCTTTTGTTTGTATCCTTGGGGTTGTCACCTCAGCAGGGTTGACGTGCGTTCTTTGACCTTCTCTTTTGGTTCAGATGTAAACCATTGGCTTTCTTGCTAAATTTCTGTCCTTTAACTCTTTTTCTGGATGGGAGCCTCTGTGGAAAGCTAGCTACAGATCGCCATCTTGGCTCCACCCCAATACCCGTTGTTTTTAAGCCACCCAGTGTGTGGTAGTTTGTTATGGCAGTCCTAGGAAACTAATAGAATTAGCTAGGTGGATGATTGTTGTACCACTTGGGCTACTCAGACGAAGAGAAACATAAATACATTCAGTTTCATGTATGTTAAACTTGAAATGTAAAGTGAGAGTAGAGGTCTCTTACATTCAGTGCAGCTGGCAGTTGAGAAATTTGAGTGTAGAAATCAGAAGGGAGGGCAGAGCTGAAGATATTGAAGTAGAGAGGAATCCTCTGTCTAGAGGAGATGGTGGGAATTATAAAGTAGGTGAAATTATTGTAAAAGTCTGAATAGAACAAGAAAAGATTGGGAGGCCACAGCCTGGTAATCTGCTGACATTTAAGGAGTAGCATAAGAAAAGGAACTGAGAGGTAGCAATTAGAGCAGTAGGTCGAAGAGAAAAATGTCACAAAATTGTGAATGTAGGTCTGAAAAAGGAGGTCAGTGGACTCCTGCGCTGCATACAAAGTGAAAACCAGAGGAAGACTTTACTTTCAGCAAGTGAAAGTTTTGGCTGGGCCTGGTGTCTCGTGCCTGTAATCCTGGCACTCTGGGAGGCCAAGGTGGGTGGATTGCTTGAGCTCAGGAGTTCCAGAGCAGCCTGAGCAAGAGTGACATCCCATCTATACTAAAAATAGAAAAATTAGCTAGGCCGGTTTCTGTAGTTCCACCTACTTGAGACACTGAGGGAAGGGGATGGCTTAAGCTGGAGAGTTTGAGGTTGCTATGAGCTGTGACAATGCCATGGCACACTAGCCAGAGCTACAGAATGAGACTATATCTGAAAAAATAATTCCATTGGTAATCTTTAAGTATACTGGTTAGGACACATATAATGCCATCACATTTTGCTATATTCTCCCCATTTATATTAGTAAGTATTTTGTAGAAAAGGTATGTAGAATCTGCTTTAGTTCTCTAAATAATATTTTGGATTTCCATTCATTATTTTCTTTTGCAAACTTTGTTAGATTCCTCTTAGTTCTTAAGTATTAATTCATTTGTCATAACTCACCTTTCAAAAATCCCAATTGGTTAAAGTTTTTTAAACTTGCTAATTTTATTTTGTTTAGTAACAGATTGGGTTAGGCAAAGAATATTATTCTAATTTGGAAAGTTTTGTGGGGAGGGAAAAGCAGGCCATTTTTCTTTTGCTATGTTTGGGAAATAATTAATAATAAACTCAGATATCTGCCCTCAGAAATTCCCTTTTTTTTTTTTTTTTTGAGACAGAGTCTCACTCAGTCATCATGGGATTGAGGGCTGTGGCATCATCAGTTTCAGCAACCTCAAACTCTTGGGCTCAAACAATCCTCTTGCCTCAGCCTCCCAAGTAGCTGGGACTACAGGGTCTCTCCACAATACCCAGCTATGTTTTTCTTTCAGAGACAAGGGTCTTGCTCTTGCTCAGGCTGATCTTGAACTCATGAGCTCAAGCAATCCTCCCACCTGGATTCCCAGAGTGCTAGAATTACAAGCATGAGCCACCGGATCTAGCCCAGAAATTACCTTTGAAGAAAATACCCTGCTTTGAATAGTGAATACTTTCAGCGGAATCATTTTCTAAATGAAAATAATTAAAAATAGCAAAAATTTATTATTTTTGTCAAAGTATGTGGTATCTTTGGTTAAGTTATATCTATACTGTCTCAAGTTTATAGGTTATAAATTTTAAGTAAATTTGGGACAGTATAGCTATAACTTAACCAAGTCTCACTTTACCCCTTTCTCACACTTACTCCTAAATGCTATGAACATTTTGAGTTTATCATATTCCACTTGTGCATTTGGTATTATTTGTACACATTAGTTTGTACATATGGTAATGTACATATGGCTATTATGATGCACAGTTTGTGAATCTAAATTATTCTTGATCCGTCTAGAACATGCTACAGAGCACTGATGACTCCAAAGCTTGTTTGCACAACTCCTGTTAGCAGTGTACTCTCTAGAGAGTTTCTTCTGTTTATCTGTTAAGTGTTAGAGGTTGTATCCATAGTATTTATTTTTACTGTTAGTGAATCACATTCTAATGGTCCATAAACATAGTGGTAACTGACCCTGTTAAAAGTTAGGCAGTTATTTTTTAATTAAAGTAAGGAAAAAAGTTATAAGAATATTATCACATAGATTGTATTCGTAAGACACATATGCACACATACATGTGTACGTACAAATTCACCAGCACACATAACTGATGGCCACCCTTCCTGAATATAAATGCAAAATAATTATAATACTAATACAGTCCATTTCAACATACATTTTAAATTCCTTAACAGTCTCAGGTATTTTTTTTGAAAATAAGTATGAAATAAGTAGGGTGAATATGTTTTTTACCATTAATCTTTTCTGTAGTGTATCAGCCAGAAAGAGTCAAACACTATATTCACAATGTTGCTGAAAATTGGTGTTTTGGGAGAAGTCCTGAAGTTTATTTTGAACATCTTATTCATTTATTCAATGGATATTTATTGTGCACTTAATAGAAAATGTTGTATATTCATCTTGAAGATTCTTTAGTTGATATTCTTCTTTCATTTTATACATGCCCTTACATTTGTTCTTACTTATTAGCTTGTTTTAAGTAAATTGATGTTTTCTATATTTAACTGACATAGACTGAAATGTTAAAGTCCTATCTTCCAATGTAACTGTATTTGGAGTTAGGGTCTTCAGGGAGTTAATCAAGGTTAATTGAAGCCATAGGTTGGGCCCTAATACGATAAGACTCGACTTTTTTTTTTTTTTCTGACAGAGTGTTACTTTGCCACCATTGGTAGAGTGACATGATGTCAAAGCTCCTAGCAACCTGAAATGCTTGGGCTCAAGCAGTTCTCTTGCCTCAGCCTCTCAAGTAGCTGGGACAACTGGTGCTTACCACAATGTCTGGCTATTTTTAGAGACGGGGGGAGGGTCTCACTGTTACTCAGGCTGGTCTTGAACTCCTGAGCTCAGGTGATCCTCCTGCCTTTGCCTTCCAGAGTGTTAGGATTATAGGCTTGAGCCACTGTGCTTGGCAAAACTGGACTTCTTAGGAGAGGAAGGGACACTAGAGACACTTCCTTTGCACACACTGAAGAAAGAACATGTGAAAAAAGGGGAAGGAAGTGGACAGCTACAAGCTGGAAGAGAGGCTTCACCAGAACACCAACCCTACAACACCTTGACCTTGTACCTCTAGTTTCCCAATCTATGAAAACATAAATTTCAGTTTTTAAGACACCTGGTCTATGGTACTTTGTTATGGTGTCCTGAGAAGACTAATCTTGATTATATACATATTAAGAAAAAAAAAGGGTAATGCTATTTTAAGAAGCAAATAGAAAGTTAGATAAAATTATTAGACTGAATGCCATAAATCCCTAGAAATGACAAAAAAAGTCTAAAAACTACAATGCACAAAAACAAGACATTGCTACTAATAAACCAGGAAATCTGAGAAGTTTCTGAAAGACAGAAGTCACATGGTTCATATGTTAACTCATTTAATGCTCATGGTTGTGAAGTGCTCAGAACAATGTTGTCATTTTTACTATTTGTTACTATTCTGTGCCCAGAATACTCACAGAAGTTTGTTGCAAAGTTTAAAGGTTCAAGCAGCAGTCTACCATTAGAGGGAGTGGATATAGTGAGCCAAACTTATAGACAACCTATAGATCAACCAAACCTATAGATCAACCTTTAGGATGATCATATAGGGAACCATGCTTGAAGCAGTGAAGGAGGTTTCCCTTCTTCCTACCAAGCTTGCACTGAGTGGATGAAAGCAATTGCAACTTTCTCTAGGAAGGAGAGGGGATTTGGACTGGAGAAGCAGAGCTACATGCCAAGTGGATGGCAAAACTCATCATGAGTGGGGAATTCCATGCCTAGACAATGAGTTAGTGTTATACTCTTCTTGGCAGTGTTTTTTCCCCCACAATCATTGTACAAAGAATGTTAAATCTATAACATCATCTATAGCAATGGCCTATCAAATTGTGTCATAAAGATGGTAGGTAGAGTGAGAGGGTCTTGGTGGGAGTAGTCTTTCTCACATATAGGCAGTAAATGGGGGTATTGTTTATAGAGAATTAAAAAAAACAACCCTAAAAAACAGCCAAGAGTTGGCCTGATTTCTTTTCTCACCATGTGCCAATAATTCTTAACAATGTTGATGGTAAAATGCTTCTACCCTAAAGGTAGATAACTCCTTACTGTCCCAGCTGTGTCCATTATGATTGTACACCTCTTATGGGTGATTTTAAGTGCAAAGGTGATCACACAAGCCAAAAATTACCAAATGATTGCACAAAATCAATACTGTGAGAAGCAGTAAAGAAAATAAAAAGGAAAACTAATACCCGAGGACAAAGAATTAATGAGACAGATAATAATTTTGAAAAAGATTTATATTTTCATAAAGATAAGAAGAGATATTTATTTTATGTTAATTGGAATAGATTATTGTAAAAGAGAGCCAGTTAGAGTCTTGGAGAGGAAATATTTGCTTATCCAAAAACCAAAAATAAAACAATAACAATAAAAACAAAAAAAGAGATACAAGATAAACTAAACTTCAGAATGGACACAAGTGATGGAGGAATTAGGGAGCTGGAGAATTCTCCCAGAAATATCACAGGAAAACAGGTATAAAATCATGCAAAAAAAGCAAACCTATGTGAAAAAAAAATCGTGCAAAAAAAGGAAAGAAAGGATTAAAGTTAAGACAGGGAAGAAAGGCATTGAGATAGATCCCAAAGTTCTAACCCCTGTAAAAGTTCCTAAAGGAGAGAACAGAGAAATTTGAGGAGCTCAATTAGTTGAAGAATCTGTAGAGAAACATTATTGAGAGCTGAGGAAATGCACAAACTTCAGATACAAAGGAGTCATCAAAGGTGAATGAGATGAGTAAGAGAAAAATTCAAACTTAACACACAGTTGTAGATGGCAGAACAATGAAACTAAATAGAAAAATTCTAAAATCTTTCAGAGCTGGAAAAAATTCCAATTCTATTAAATATACCAACATAGATTGGTATCAGATTTCTCACTGAGAACACCAGACACTAGAAGCTAATGAAGTATTATCTCAACATTTCCAAGGGTAACTGAATTTTCCTCCAACTCCATGCTGCCAAAACCCTATATGAGATTATCTGTTTGCTTTAGTCAGGGAAACTTACTTTCTAAAGACAACTCCCCCTTAGTAGATAATTAAATTGTTATGTCTGCTACAGAGTGGTGGCCTCTTCCTTTCATAGTAGGAATATGATTTAAATGGCAAGAAGGCCTTTAAAGAGTATATAGACGGAGGAGTTGGGAGTTTTGTTAGTGTAGAAAGTAGAGCTATGATAAAAACTATATTGAGAAATTTGGTTTCATCTTTTAGGCTAAGATCCTCTAACCCTTCATAAGCTAAATTTTGAAAGCACATGCAGAAGAGGTATTTCTGCAGGTGAGGCTATAGGCCTACTTACCTACACACCCATCCTGTTTAAGAACTTTGCCTAAGAAGTAATCCACACCCAGATGGACTTGCATGAGAGAGGAAAAAATCTAGACAAAGGCGAATCCTGGTTTCCTGCCTTCAAGGCAAGCAATCCCAACTACTACTAAGATATGGAGGATGAATGACATGGGTTCTGTCCCATTAATTTAATAATTTCTCTTGCTATGAGTAATTGGGAGTGGGACAGGGGAGAGCAAAAGACCAATCTGGCAGGGGACTTCAGTTCCCCAGGACAAAGAGCCATGACTCTGAGGCTGCTTTGTTGTTGGCTTGGCAGCAGTTTGTGTGGCTGAGGTCTGGAGGTGGAGGCATACCTGGTCCTCTTCCATAGGGATGCCAGCCAAGATGTGTGTGTACAGCCCCTGCCCAGGAGGGCTTCCCTGCAGAGTGCTTTAATAATCTAAATGCAAAGGGCGGGAATTTGTAGAAAGAGGGAAATCAAGGCTGTCTGAATCAAAGCAAAATCAAACACGAACCTCAGAGAAACACAGAAGGAAAGAGCACAGAAGGAAATCAGGCTAGGGAAGAGAGGTGGAGTCATGGTGCTAATAGAAACGCGGAGTAAGGTCATGATTCTGTTACACCAAAGTAGGGAGTTGAGGACAGAAATTCCTCAAAGGGGGCCTGTATGTGATGAGGTCAGCTTTAGAGCCCAGGAGCACCAGGCTCCCAATTCCCTGATCATCTAGGGAAGCTCAGTGTCTGGTTGAGCAAAATTCTTGAATAGATTCTTCCTTAAGAGTGAGTAAGCAATCAATGGTTATCAGGAATATACTTTTTTGACTGGAAATATTCACACAGTTTTTTTCCCCTGAAAGTATATAGAGAGGCATCATTTATATTCCAGGTAGAGAATTATCTAATAAGGAAAGAACAGAGAATGAATATTCAGTTTGATGTTGAAATAAAAGAGAGGGCATGCATATATTTAAGGGATGCTATGAGTGCCAAATTAATTGCTGTTTCTTTTCCTTCTTCTTCTAAATAAAGAACCAGAAAGAGACACTGAGTTGATCTGAAGCACTAAAGAGATCATGGACTTAAATGCAAAACATAAAACTTTCAGAAAAAATAGGAGAAAATCTTCTTGATCTGGGGCTGGCAAAGAACTCTTAAATTTGACGCAAAAATCATGGTTCATAAAAGGGAAAAAAAACCAATAAATTAAATCTGATCAAAATTAGAAGCTGTTATTTTGTTGAGAGGATGAAAAGACAAGCACCTGAAGGAGAGATCCCACAGGAAGAGGTTGGGAGCACAGCACTGCATATGGTTCTCACTGATTCAATGAGATGAGTTTTATTACATCTCCTTCAGATGAACTGATTGAAGCCCAATTTATCTGTGTGAAAAACTACACATGCAATAGATGGTAGAAGGTTATAAGTGAATTATTATTATTATTTTAAGACAGGATCTTGCTATATTCTATAGTATCATCATAGCTCATAGCAACTTCAAATTCCTGGGTCTTACTCCTGCCTGAGCCTCCCACGTAGCTGGGACAACCACAATAGGCTAATTTTTCACATGTAATCATTTATTATTTTTTTTTGAGAGAGGGGATCTTGTTATGTTGTCCAGGCTGAGATGACAAACTCCTCATCTCATGTGATCCTCCCACCTTCCAAAAGGCTATGATTATAAGTATGAGCCACCACACCCTACCTTGTTATGTTATAAGCAAATTATAATAGAACTAACAGAAAAGAAAAACAAAGATAATTAGAATTTAATGTTTTTTGAGCTTTAAAAGATGAGCATTTTAGTTTTAAGAGGCCAAACTAGTCTCACACTGAGCTAGTTCTTTGTCAGCCCCAGATCAAGAAGATTTTCTCCTATTTTTTTCTGAAAGTTATAAGTTTTATGTTTCGTATTTAAGTCCATGGTCTATTTTGAATTCATTTTTATGAAAGTATGAGGTTTAGTTTGAAGCTCACACTAGTTTCATTATCTTCTCCTGAAAAGTGGAGAATATTTGGAGTAAATGGAACACAGCTAAATGAGAATGTTATGGCTCGGCGCCTGTGGCTCAATGGGCTAAAGTGCCAGCCATGTACACCTGAGCTCACGGGTTTGAATCCAGACCGGCCCGCCAAACAACAATGATGGCTGCAACCAAAAAATGGCCAGGCGTTGGGGCAGGTGCCTGTAGTTCCAGCTACTTGGGAGGCGGAGGCAAGAGATTCGCTTGAGCCCAGGAATTGGAGGTTGCTGTGAGCTGTGATGTCACAGCTCTCTATCCAGGGTGACAGCTTGAGGCTCTGTCTCAAAAAGAAAAACAAAACAAAACAAAACAGAATGTTATTTGGGTTTTTGTTTTACCAAGATGTGCTAAGGTGAATTTATTATTTAAACTGAATGACACTAACTTAGCCTTAGTTTGCTTAAATATAAAATAATGCTAATATTTTATAGAGGAGAATAATATGATAAGTCATGGGAAATGCTTTTGAATCTTTAAGAGGAAAATGTAGAAATCAAGAATGCCATGGTACTATAACATAAATTTCTAAGACTTTTCAGAGAGTCAGCTACTTTCCTGATGAACATTGTCATCAACTTTTATGGTCAAAATTACTTACTAGGTCTTGTGCAAATAATTTGTATAGTCTGTCACATGTGGTATTACACTGAATATTCAATTCAAATACCCTAGTTTCTGAAGGGCATAGCAGCACTCAGCTATAAAACTTACTCATAAATCACATGGGCATGGTTGAGGAAGCTCACCACGTCATCTATTTGTAGTCAGTACAGATCTTAGATGTGCATCACAAATTTTTATGTAAATCAAGGACATTAATAGTCACATAAATTTGCATTTGCAACTTGACTCCTCTTAGTCAATGTGACAGAATCACCTTATTGGTCACAAACAAACTGCAAAAGCAATATAAAAGAGATTACATCCCTAAAGTATTGCAGACACACTATACATCTGTTCTTTTCAATTTGGCATTTGAGAAGATGGAGTCATTTTCAGCAGAATTGTGTATAAATCCTTTAGGAAATGCAAATTTATGTTTGGCTTTCTAGTGATAACCTGAACTCAGAGTGTTCTGCAATTGATAAGAAGTTGGAATTACCAAGGTTCCTGTTATGCTACCTGTCGTACTAGGTTTTTAAACTCGCTCAGGTGATACAATGTTTGTCATAAAGGGTTTTAATGTGAGTATGGTGACATTGGAAGCAAAATATATATCATGGCAACATAATTCGAGATAGGAATATTGACATTATATATGAATATTAGATATTTGCATTTGCTTGTGTACAGGGGAAATTTAAGTTTTGTAGTGGCAGGAATTTATATAATTTTTTGTCCCAAAACAACAGATACCGGAGTGGATGTGGACAGAATAGAACTCCTATACGCTGTTGGTGGGACAGAAAACTAGTACAAACTCTGTGGAAAATAGTAAGGAGATACTGCAAAGAACTAAAAGTAGACCCACCACTGGATCCAGCAATCCCACTATAGGTATGTATTCAGAGAAAAAAGAGACATTTTATAAAAAAGACACTTGCACTCGAATGTTTATAGAAACACAATTGACAATCTCAAAGATGTGGAAACAACCCAAGTATTCATCAATACAAGAATGGATTAATAAAAAAGTGGTATATGTATACCATGGAGTATTATTCAGCCATAAAAGCATCTATTATCTTTTGTAACAGCTTGCATGGAACTAGGGACCATTCTTCTTAGTGAAGCATTGCAAGAATGGAAAAATAAACACCACATATACTCAATACCAAATTGGAACTAGCAGATCAACACATCTGGAAATAAAACTCCAATGGAAATCAAGTAGGTAAGAGGGGATGGGTAAATTTATACTTAATGAGTTCAATGCACACTTTCTGGGTGAAAGACACACTGATAACTTTGACTTAAAATGTACAAAAGTGAATTATGAAACCAAAACATGTGTATCCATGTAATAGTGCAAAAAAATTTTTTTTGCTTATTTTGAAGAAAAAGTTTAAAAAATTGTGAATTCTAATTTCAATCCAGGGTCTTCAGTGAAGGATTGTGAAATTTAAACTTTATTAGTTTCACAGTAATCTCTGTAAGTGTTAAAGGTGTGTTCACAACAGCTCAGCGTTTTAAATTCTACCACCTATAGGTACCTCTTCATAGTTAGTACGATGGCTTTAAAAAGAAAAATGGACACTAGGCATCAGCAAAGTTGTGGAGTAATTGAAACCTTAATATTTCCTACATTGCTGGGAATATAAGATGGTTATACTCCCACAGTCACTGAACTGTGGCAAATGGTTTGTTGGTTCTTCAAAAAGCTAATTGTATAATGTTCATAATAGCACTATTCCCAGTAGCCAAAAAGTGCATGCCACCCCAATATCCATGATTGGATAAATGGATAAACAATGTATAGTACAAACACATAATGGAATATTATTCAGCAATATAAAAGAATGAAGTACTGATAATATATACTACTATGTGGATGAACCTTAAAAAGTAGCCTGACACAAAATGTCACATATTGTGATTCCATTTACATGAAATATCCATAATGAACAAGTCTCTGTAGTCAGAATGCAGATTGATGAACACTAGGAACTGAGAGGTGCAGGCATTGGGGAGAAACTCTTTAATGGGTAAAATATTTTACTTTAGAGTAATGAAAACGTTTTGGAACGAGGTAGAGGTGGCGGTTACACAACATCATGAATGTACTAAGTAAATGCTACTAAAGTTTTCACTTTAAAATGGTTAATTTTATGTCATATGAATTTCCATTCAATCAGTTATTCAAAAAAATACATCACCATTAACTCAAAAAACATTTATTGATGTCTTCAGCTTTTGACTAAGAACTGGGCATGCCATGTCAGAAGACCTTGCTCCCAAGGAGAATAGTGTAGGACATTACATTGCAGTGGGTTAATTCCCAAGGAGAAGCAATCAAGTGTTTATAGAGTGCCTGTTATAAAATAGGTTCCCGAATATGCTAAGAAGGTAAGGCACATTACTTGTTTTTAAATAATTTAGCATCAAAATGAGAAAAAAACAACCCTATGCATGTTAACATAATTATAGCGTTGTGTGACATTCACGATGAATGATAAAGGAATTGTCAGTCAATTTTCCAAGATCAAATCCCCAAATCTTGGTATTATTGTGAAGTTGTAGGTGGGTTTAAGTAATGAAGGGACTATGAAGCAAGAGAATGAACAGTAGCAAGGGGATATGAAGGAGTCTGGATGTCCTGGGAGGTTAAAGAGAGAAGCAGGAAGGAAATGTTTTGAGTGGTGTTTGTCTTTTCATTCTCTCAACTGGGAAGATTTGTATTGTGAACTCCAAGTAATATGCTGCTCTATAAATTTCATACTTTTATCCTCACTTTGCTCTCTAAAACTACATGGCATAAATCTAACCCCTCTTTCATAAAATAACCAAAAATTATCTGCTGACCGTCATCATTTCCCTCCCATCATGAGCCCTCATTTTCCATAATATCATGTTACTGAGGATATGTCCATGTTTTGAGAGCCTGTCACTATCCCTGCACTTCCTTCCACTGGAGGCGCTCCATTTTGTCAGAGGTCCTTTGAAGAAGTGACGCCAGTAGAAAGCAACATTCTGCACACCTGTTTTGGTTAACATAAGTAAGAGTGGTCTATATGTTCTGCACTTGTATTATTTTTTGTTTTAGATTAGTCAAGTCCCAATATCGGCTTATATTGAGTCACTTTCCTTAACTAGGTTTCCTAGCTCTTTTTCATATGACTCTCCCTGGGTCAAGCAATTGAGTATTTTAAAATTGTGTTTTGAATTCTACATATCTCTCTGGTAAATTTTGAACAATGTTTTAATTTCCTTTTTCATGAATATCAGAATAACCCATAAAGGAGGCTACTCAAATGTGATTATCCTCTTTTTCAGAAGAGGAAACTGTGGTTATGGCAGATTAAAAGATTTTTCCAAGTTTGTAGGAACAAGAAGCAAAAAAGTAGGAAATAGAATCAAGTTCCTATCACAAATATGTTGGCTATCTCATCATATTTTCCTTTATTTATGGATTTGGAATTTGCATTGCCTATGACTTTACCTTGATCCTGAAAAAAAAATGTTGAGTTGCACAATATAAAAGTACAGAGTCTGTAGTTGTATCTTTAGAAATCAGGTTAACACTGATTCATTTATTAAAATTCAGTAGGTACATTTGTTTCGCTATCTATGTATTCACTAAACAAACTTCCACATTTGTGTAAAAAGATATAACAGATTTTCAAATTCTAATCTAAAATGAGGTTAATTTGACTTGTTTTAGCAAAACCCATTTGTTATTCAGTGACCACCATTTTATGTAGTTCAAAATTTATTTTTAACAATTCCTTCCATATAGTGCCCTGTCAGGTGGCAACATAATGTATAATCTATAGTTTCCATGTTCTACATACATCAAATCCCTCTTTGAAAATTAATTTGTTTGCTCATTTTTATGTAACAGATTCATATCATTTGCAAATGAAATTCCTTCTAAATGTCATTTTTTATTTAGATGTTCTTTGTAAACCAAATAAAAGTATCATTTTCTTTTTTTTTTTTAGAGATCAACACCTTACACTTTATATAATACACTCACATTTACACACCAATTTCATGTTTACAAGTACAAAAGGCAAAGAACTGCAAAGAAGCTAAGCAATGGCATCTTCGACTATATTCAACAATATTAATACTGCTGTTCCCATTCCCCGTTTTCCAAATCCAGAGGAAATGGTAAAATGCCACCTCATACATGGACTCCACTTTTAGAAGTTGGAGACTCTGTGTAGTTCAGCACAGGTCTGGGTTTCTACAGAGCTGAACTGAGAGATTCCATCGTGTTCCAGGCCAAATCAGCCAGAAGAAAGTCATCCATTGCTGTTTGAGTTTCATTGCTGGTGAAGAACAAGCTCCCCAGCGTTTCAAAACCAGAACTCATGGTCTGTGTCTCTGTGCTGTTCAACTGAACCTTACTTTCCAGAGAGGATGTGTATTTAGTAGTGCAAATTCCTTCAGTTTGGGTCTCGGCGTCAGATGAGTCAGTACTCATGGAAAAGCTGGAGTGTTTCAGAAGATTCCCCAGAGGAAGATGAGGGCTACTGTCTAAAAGAAGTTTAAGTCTGTCTGTGTCTGTGTGTCAAACATCTCAAGGCCTAAGAAGCTGGAATTTCCCTACATCCATAGGACGGAGCAGAGGTGTCTGCGAGTAAGAAGTCAATCTGGGTCTCTATGTCCAGGGATTCCAAGACTGGTTTAGTGTTCATGGTGCTAAGATCACTCTCTTCAGTTTGAGTCTGGATATTTGAGGCTGAAAAGAACTCTTCAATGTCAAAATCCATTCCAGGATTTTGAACAGGGCCAGATGGGAGCTGGGTGTCAGATCCAGGATTGGTGTCAGACAAAAGGCTACAATTATCCTATGTCTGACCAGGCAGATTACTTGACAAGATGTTTTCTAAATCACTTAATAGATCTATGGTTTGGGTCTGATTATCAGTCATATTCTGTGAAGGAAGCATACTGTTCTGTGCACTGAAGTTGATAATTGGTGCAGATTTCTCAACATCTTGATTTGATTCTTAGGGTCATTCTGAGGCAACAAACCATGAGTTATAGTCTCTGCTAACGTGCTGCTTATGATATTGTCTGTAGCAACACTTTACGATGAATGAACACTCTCAAAAATGTCTCCGCACATTCCAGCTTGGTCCATCTGTATGTGGTCATCTGTCGAACTCTGCATCCCACGGGTTTGAGTTTCTCTGGAGATCCCACCTGACTGGAAACACGTGTCTATAAATGCCTTGGTCTGAGCAGCAATGGATGAAGTTACCTTAGAGCTGGGCAACAAGGTCTGAGTGTGAACACTAAAGGGAAGAGACACTTGAGAATCAAAAGACAAGTCAGTCTGGGAACAAGGCAACACAGAGGAATCAGGGCTAGCCCACTGCGTAGAAGGTATCAAGTTTTGTGACAGATCTGTTTGCACATTGATTGAAGAAATGCTGTTCTTTTGACATGTGCTCCCTAATTCTTCTAAAGAATTAGATGGACTTTTACCAAGTTCACTTGAACACCTGTACTAACTGGCTCAATTTTGGAAAGAGGTAGGCTCTCCTTAAGAGAGTAAGCCCCTGAATTGAGGCGAGGATCAGGGTCCCTACTGACAAGGGCACTAGCGCACAGCCCCTGTTGCAGAGTCCTGATAAACACGGAACACCACAGGCTGGGCGGAGGAGTCGACACCTAACACCACAGGCACAAAGATAGGCATGGGAGGAAACTGCATCACAGGTAGTTTAACCAAAGCCACTTTGGGCTTTGGTAGAAGCAACTTTTGAGAATATCTTGGAGTGCTGTAAGCATCTGCTTCCTCACATTTGAGCCACAAAAATCTTCAAAAGGAGCCACTAGCTTTATTTTTGAAGCTTCTAGCTCTTGAGTGTCTAGTTTAGGGATTGATTAGTTGCTGAGTGGGTCATTGGTCTTATTGGCCAACTTCTCTGGGTTTGCAGGCAGATTTCCATTTTCCTTTTCTTACTGGGTGGGTCCCTGTGTTCTGTCAAGATCTTAGGGCCAGTTCGGTAGATGTGGGACTGCAGTAGTGTCCTCCGTAGAGACAGCCACACGTGCATCGGAAGGTCTTGCCCCAGTCCTCACGTGCCTCTTTAAGTCCCAGTCGGTGCCGTTTGTGTTTCTGCACTTACTACATTTATGCTTCTTCCCAGCATGCATTTTTATAAAGTGCTGTTTTACGAGAGAAAATTGAGAAAATGGTCTGTCAGGGCCTCTGGGGCATCCTTCAATTGGACAACAATAGAATTATGGCACGGTTTTCAAATCTTTTCTTACTGTTGGATTTACTATGCCTTCCTGCAGGTGGTGGCTGTTGATCAGGTTGGGCAGGATCTTGCTGCAGCCGCGCACGGTGCACAGGATGTTGGTCCGCACCTCCCGGAACAACTCGCTCACTGACGGCTGGATCAGCTCCCAGGCTGGCGGCACCAGGGCCGCGGGCCGCTGCATCGTGGCCTGGCTGCCGCTCAGTCGGGGCCCTGGGCCGGAGGTGGCGGCTGCTCCACTTACAGCTGCCAGAAAGGCTGGAGCACCCGCCGCTGCCTTCGAGGCCACCTTGGCTCCTGCACGGGGCCCCCTTCATAGCTTCTCTTTGCACAATCCTGGCATCTTCTTCTTTAGTGTCTTGTATTGTTCTATTTTTCTGCCTAGAATGTTTTTTACCTGTGTATCTTCCTGCTAATTTTTTCATATCACTCATGTCTTTGTTAAACTGTCATCTTTTCATTGCATCTCACCTTCAGCACTGTACTACAATCTGCCTTTAAAAATATCATTTTCAGTTTCCCATATTCTGCTTTGTTATTGTTTCCATAATACTTACCATTATGTGATATTCCCTATATTTTATTACATTCTTCCTTTTATCTTAGAGTCCAAGCTTCATGAGGGCATGTCTGTTTGGTTCACTGATACATTCCAAGTGCCTACAATGGTAGCTAGTAAAGGAGAGATGGTGAATATATATTTGTTGAATAAATTAATTAAAATATTCATTAACTTGATTACTTAATACAACTCAAAAGCTTGTTTTTTACGAAGTAATGAATGTATATGTAACAAAGCCTATGACATGCTTTCTACTAAAAGTATTAATAAAATGAGGTTGACTAAACTTTCATTATTATTAATATTTTGACTTGTTGCCAGTGCCATAAGATATATTAGAGAAGTGTAATGTAAAGCATAATTATTATAAATTTTAATTTTAAATAACTTGAAAACTTAATAAGATGCTTACTGAAGATACGTTAATAAATAAAGCAAATAAATAGTCTAAAAATAATATAATAATATACGATAAACTTTGGCACTGAATATTAGTAGGAAATAATTAAAATGTATATTATTTTTAATGAAAAGATTAAAATAAAAGATTAAAAACATAAAATATTACTAAATTTTTACTAATTGATAAATCCATGTGAATAAAAATGATATTTTAAAATATCATAAGTAAAAGGATTATATGGCATGGGAATTCATTTGGTTATAAGAGAGAAAGATTTACATTTTTATCTAATTAATAAGGTGCTGAGAAAATCATCAGGGCCTCACGTCCCTCTTTTTTTGAATGAGGAGATAGAAACAAATCAGTTGCTTAACTCTATTTAGCAAAGTCTCCGCTGGTAAGAAGAAGCATCACAAAAACCAGAGGAATAAAGGGGCAAATAGAACAATCAGGAGAGGGTTAGCTTCACCCAGAACCATTTTGCTGTTTTAGTTATAAGTTAGATTTGATGTGAAATTTTCTTAAAACAAAATTTCTACTGCTAAAATCTAAAGTTAGGATACCATTCAATTGTATAAAACCTAAAATGCTTTACAACTTAAACATCTTTCAATGATTTGATGTATCAAGAGCCTACCATGTGCAATAACTCATTCCACATGACATAGGAAGAAATACAGTTATGGGGTATAGATTCTTATACTCAATGAACTATAGGGAGTTTTTGGTGGAGTAAGAAACTAAAAGTAGAGACTATTTAGCTATAATTTCATTGAAGGGTACAAAAGGGAAGAGGCCATCATTCATTGTGTGAAATAAAAGTTTTGCTGTTGTTTTTGTTTTGTTTTAGTAATCATTTCCCTCCACCCCAGAAAGATAGTAAGAGAGGAAAAGCAAAGTGTTAATCTTATATAGGGTGTCAGAAAGTGGGGCTCTCAGGTATGGGGAGACTTTGGGAAGTGAGAATATTTAAGGACTGGTCAAACTGTAACTGTGAAAGGTTATCATAAGGAGATCATTTCTGATTGGCTGAGTTTTTAAACCTGGGCAGTGGAAAGAGACTATAACTGCTTGACAGATTTCAAGAAATATGCTACCCAAGGAAGTTGTCATTGGTCAAATATGATTGGTTTAAAATGGGCTCAGGTGATTACATATCATTATGGCCTAAAACAATCATTCTTTTCTCAGGAAGACAGAAGCTTCTTATTCTCAAGAGAATTAAAAAACTAGTGTTTCCTTTCAAATTTGGTAGTATAACCAGATAATGTTTTATTACACATTCCCTTTTTATTGAAACCAAAAGCCAATACTAAACACTGGTAGAAACCTGACTAAAAGTAAAAATGCATTTTAATATAAAAAGTGATAAGAGAAGCTAGTTTCATGTTGGTCAATACATTATTTTTTTCTTCTTCAAATATGAAGAAAATTAGTGGAGCAGTTCAAGGAAAAAGCATAGATCAACCAATAAGATCACTCACATTTTCAAAAAAATAAGCTATCTGCAAACATGGTATAGCCTTGGCACTTGTCATAATACAAGATTTTGTGTGATCATTAGAAACATCAGAAGTGGGAAAAACAATGTGAAAATGAGAAGATTAAGATCTTAATATTATACTCGGAATCAGAACATTGCACAAACTCATCAATATAGGAAAATATAACAAAAATTACAATGTAGTGTGGGTACATGTGGGGGTACTTAAGGGACGAGTCATGTCTTTATGTGCTTGCATTGCTAGTAAAAGTGATTTAATAAACTTAAAACCAAAAGTACTAGTTCTAAGTAGGTTAGAAATTGAATTAAGACAATGATTGTACAGAATGGACAAAGGAAACAGAAACAGGAGAGAAGTGGCCCTGGGAAACTCTGAACCCAGCACAACAGGTGCTGTGGGAGGCTTGGAGCCTTTAAAATTCAAGAGGTGTCTTGCTGAAATTTCACCCGTCACCTAGCACAAATCCATAGAAGTGGAGGTCTCAAAGCAGGCAAAACTTGTCCATTAGCACAGGGCTATTCATTCTGAGAGAGGGAGAGCTTTTGTAAAGTTAAGGTATGCAGAACTTTTAAACTTTATTAAAGATGTTGGGATTTGCTCTGGACCAGATAAGGAGATAAAATTCTTGATTACTAATTGTCACTCTGGGGATTTGTGCACATGGACTAATTGGGGTCTTCTCTGACGTCCTCCTCTTGGACTGTTTTCATGGTTCCATGTTCTGTTTGTGTTAAAGATCATAAGTACTGAAGAGTAATAAAAGTGAAAAATAAATCCATCCAATTAACGTAGCTAAAGAAATAGTTAGAAAAATGCCAGTGCAGCAAGAATCATAAGGTAATTGTTTGCCTTTCCCTCATGAGATTTATGATTAAAACAATGGCATATGAAATACAAAGGGAGCTGGCCTGGGACGACATTCTACCTGCTGTGTTGAACCTCACAAAGAAGAGCATGCAGACTCCTGGCCCAGCTAACTCTTAAACGTTCTCTTTGTCTCTTGTTTTTTCATTTTTCTTCATCTTTTCATTTTGACCAACCCACTGGGAGAGGACCCATACCATCGTTGGGGCTGATACCTGATAATATAGCATCAAAATTGCTTTAGGGAACAAATTAAAAATATAAACATATATAGCATCTATCTGTAATTCATTAGGGAATGGAAGTATCTTTAAATAATATTTTGATATTTCTTTGTAGGCCTAATTATTCAAGCGTTATTGATATCTCTGTTGATTTCTGCATTGAGGACTGTACAATGCTGATTTAGTCGCTAAAAAGTCACTGTTGCAGTATATTTCTCCAGAAAAAAAGATAACTGTTTTCAGACAAGTTCACAAGAACTCCTTTTAGGGCAAGGTTCTTTCGGTTTTGGGTTTTTTTTTCCTGTGTTAATATGAGTGTACATATGATTAGATTACATTATTTGAATCTGAAATGTAAAGTCCAATGTCTGATTTGTAGTGGAGTCCTTCACCCAAGAAATATGCCATATACCCCTACATTGTCCACATTAGGTTGGCACTTACCAAACTCCATCGTCACTTCCCCCGTTTTGAATTTATTTGTTTTTCCTCATCCATAATTCCTGAGTGCAGGAGAACTCCTAAATAAATCTATTTCTCCTAATTATTTTCTCAACATCTACATCTTGTGGAAATCAGCTTGTGACAAGTACCTTCCGTATTTTTGTAATTTCCACTAATTGGCGTAGGGTTTTACTCCAGTTATCTTGTCTATTGTATCTTGCATTTCTTGCAACTGCAGCAGTCAACTTTTTACTCTATTTGGAGATAGAGGAAAAGAGTAAAAACTTTGGTATGCATTTATATATAATTTTTCTCACACTGGTTGCTATACAGGTTGGCAATTATAACATGTTCCCGTAGGAACCTCCAAATGACAGAATCTCCCTTTAAATTGAGGATTGTTTGTTACAAACTATCGTTTATGAGGCAGATAACAGAAGTATTCACAGCAGATTTTAGCACATGAATAGTAGTTCTACAAATTTCATAAATATATATGTATAATCAGGCTGCTATAGCAAAATACAATAGATGAGGTGACTTAAACAATATCAATCTATTTCTCAAAGTTTTAGAGACTACAAACCTGAGCTCACAGTGCCAGGAGAGTCAGTAATTGGTGAAGACACTCTCTTTGAGTTACAGATATGCTCATGTGACTCCTACATATGTAGGAAGAGGAAAAGGGAGAGAGAGAGGAAGCAAGTTTTCAGGTGTCCCTTTTTATAAGATTATACTAATCCCATCATGAAGGCCCCTCTAAGGGGCATCCTCTAAGTCTTGCTACCTGCCCATGACCCCATCTCTAAGTATCATCACATTGGGTGTTCAAACTCTATGATATGAATTTTGGAGGGATGCAATTCAGTCCATAGCACATATATTTCAAAATCTTTGACTATACTCAGCTTTTGAGAAAATTGTTTCAAACAAGAGTTAGAAATTTAAAGAATATAATAAAAGCAGGTTTAGGATCATAAAATTCATCCAATGATGTTTTACAGAATGTTGACTAGGAAAAGGTCAGTTTATGTCAGTAGGAATGGCATAGTTTTTACAACAAAATATTAGACAATTTTCAAGAGTCTCTGTAGCAAGTTTATTTAGTTGTCCAGCATCGTAATAAACCACTCCAATTACTTGTCAAATGTCTCTACTTTATAGTATGACAAAGTTTTGCTTGTCTTCCTCCATTACTTGATTAGAAGATTTGCAATTAGTTTTCTGAAATAGAGAACTTTATATAAAAGCATATATCCTCAAAGGAAAAGATTGACCAAATCTTGATAAACTCAAAATTAGAGAGAATATATTTATTTTATATGTCACCCGAGCAAAATTCAAAATAAGTGAAAATGAGAAACTTTCGTAGTATTAAAATGAATTATCAACCCAATAATCCTAAAATATATTAAAAAATAAAGAAAACATGACTACCTGAATACAATCTTCAAATATTCTAAGGAAATGGATAATTCATAAGAGAAATAAATATATAAAGTAATATTTTAGTCACTTAAATACTAATATTTATTTTAAAACCAAAATATTTGTCAGCAGAATTATAAAAGAAATCCTCATTTTTTCCTAAATTTCAAAAACTAACAGTTTGATGTATTTTAGCATAGCCTGGCTCTATGGTAATAACTGTTTCACTAAACATGTTTAAAAATAACAAGAAATTACAATCACTATTATAATCGCAATATAATGATTAAAGTAGCATTTTCTCTAAGGCTGGATCTTGTGTTTTGCTTTGTCATTTCATATTAGTGTAAAGATATTTTAGTATCTATTTTTATATTTGCAATTTTATGTGTTGGGTATTAAAACATAATATTAAATTCTGCTTTTCCCATCAACATTATTCTTGTCTCTTTCGTTCCTATTTTGCTGGCATTCATTATCCGCCATCCTCTTTTAACAGGCTAATTTAGTTTATGTGTATTTGTTCTTCCTCAAGACGGAAGAAAGTTGTCATTAGCAGGTGGGAAATATTATTTTTGTCATTTTTATCACATCACCAATATGCCATAAAAATTGTTTATTTAATGGAGATTGACAGCAAATATAGAGAATGCATTCTAGAAAATCAGTTTAAAGGATCACTTTTCATTTTGTATCTGATTGTTCAAAAGTATAATGTCATTATACATTATGTCAGCATCATAGTAAACAACTCAAATAACTTCATACTTTTTTAAAGCATTTGCTTTACTCCTTGGTATGACATTTAAAAGTAATTGTCAGTGCATCTTAGAAGGGTAGAGGTGAAACTTACTAAATGTAGAATATAAATGTCTGAACATAATAACTAAGAAAATGCCATGAAAGCTATGTTAACCAGATGAAAATGTTTCAAATTGTATATAAAACCAGCACATTGCAAGCACCCCATGATTGCTTTAATGTACACAGAGATGATTTAATAAAAAATATATATATATATGAAAATTCAACAGCAAAACAAAATAAATAAATAAAAGTAATTGTCAGGGTGGCACCTATGGCTCAGTGAGTAGGGTGCCAGCCCCATATACCAAGGGTGGTAGGGTTGAACCTGGCTCTGGCCAGACTGCAACAAAAAAAATGGCTGGGCGTTGTGGCAGGGGCCTGTAGTGTCAACTAGTTGGAAGGCTGAGACAAGAGAAAAGCCTAAGCCTAAGAGTTGGAGTTTATTGTGAGCTGCAATGCCACGGTCCTCTACCAAGGATGACAAAGTGAGACTCTAAAAATAAATAAATAAATAAATAAAGTAATTGTCAGCTACTATGAAAATAGAAAAAGTATACCCAGTGTTCAAACTTCATAAATAATTCAATATATTAACATATATAAGATTTTTTTTAATGCCAGAGGCATCTGAAAGTATGTACGTTTCCAACACCACCAGCTTTCGAAACTCCGTATTTGGATGTATTTTAATCACATACTGTAGTGTTAATAGAGGGGTTAATAGTGTGTGAAGGGAGGGAATTTAATCAAAGTACATATATTTAATGCTAACGTTAATTCTTGCCAATGATAGACTATTTTTGATGGACTTCTTTCAAATTTGATATCCTATCAAAAATAATGGAATCCCAAGGTGATAATCCTTCAAGTTAAAAAATATATTCTGCAGTATACAGTCATCTGCACATGTATTTTTGACACTCCAAACTGTTATATCTAGGAAATCATTTTATTATAGAAACCTTCTTTTAAAGGTTGGTCTTATTTTCATGATTTCAAAAAGTATAGAGTATTACAATTCTTTTGGAGTTTGTCTAGCAGGTTTTCCATTTTTTACTAGAACTTTCCCCCCAAATAAAAATAAATTTAAAAGTACCTACTACTGCAAGACATTCTAGTATTTAGGGTCTAGGTTTAAATAGACCCTAAATATGTAGTTGTAGAGGCCCCTCACTTTATTATCAGCATCATTAAGTTATATTACACAATTCAAGTCAAACGTGCATGACCTTAAACTAAATATTATACCACCAGATGGAGATTTGGGTTTTGCATTGAGTTGTTTGGGACATGCTATAGGATCAGTAATAAAATATAATTTTAAAATATACTTCTATAAGTGTCATAGGCTACTCCTTAGAACACTCACAAAACATAGCATAGCATTAGCTTTGGAAATGTAAAAGTAAAGAAAATGTAAAACAGTGTGGGAATCTGTTGTGTTTAATGATATTATAGAGCTAAAATTCTGGAATGACATTTTACTTAACACGTGTTTTAGGGACTGCTAAGGTCAAGATTAAAAAAAGGAAGAAGAAAAGTTTCAATTGATTTATCTCTGTTATCAGCAGCTAGCACATGGGCCAAGTGTGTGCTGGTGACAGGCCCCAGTAATTCATGCCATCTCTCTTTCACCAGGAATTGATTTAACCACTGCCTGTCTGGTAGACTTTCCTGAAAGGAGCTGTAAGTATTGCCTTAGGCACAATGTCTAGGATTCTTAATTTCTAAGGAGGGCTGGGAATATATGCATGCCATCATCAGACTGGAAAATCTATATTGCCCAAATTAACAGGCAAGACATTCTCTAAGTGTTAATTGGTCCTAGGCTTAGATAGCAGAGCGTAAACAAGAAAGTGTGAATAAGATTTTTAGATTGAAAATTTGTTTTCATAAATTAACTCACTCTTGAAAATCTCAAAGGTTCATAACTCTCCAAATTTTCTGTAGTTGGCCATGGCTAGCAATTTAAAGAGTTTTCTTTAGTAATTCCCTTGGGTTGGCAGAAATAGGTCATTCTCCAGAGAGTAGAATAGTGAGGGAATTGGGATCTATAGAGATAGAATTTTATTTGGAAATCAATGTCCTAGCGAAATTAAGGCTAAAATTATACATTTTATCTTTATTAACACACTTATTTTTGTATTTAACCAGATACAGAAAATGCTTACATTGGTTATTACAGGAATGTTTGAAGGAAATTTTAAGCATTAAAGGTATGACTCTTTCAGGTATCCATTTTATTTTCTTCAAAACTTGAACATAGATTCTGGAAACAAGAAAGCTAAAAACTAGCTGACATGTTTCCTATCAGGAGATGGCAGAAGTGATTATAAACACCTGTGGTAAATGCCTACAGGTTCATCTCTGCTTGAAATGACCTCTCCTGTAAGTTTTCTGCTTTCCAATCTCTCAGACAGAAAATTACTGGCAACTTTGAGAAGTTTAATTAAGATTGCACCATGCAGAAAGTGTCAACCTGGACTGAGCAATATTTCTGTTTATATTTTATAATGCAAATAAATGGTGCATCAATTCTGAGCTAACATTTACTGTTCATTTCCCTCCTTGCTTAGTCTTTAATTGTTCTATATTTCATAATCCAAGCTATGGGATTAGTTAATTCTATTACATCATTGGCCAGAGTAAAAAGGAAACTTTTAAGAAGCTAGAATAATGTCACATTAAATTTCACTCAGCTTTTAAAGGAACCAAAAGACCCAAACCAAAATTGTAGTTTAAAATTGTATAAATATTCTTATAACATGCATTTATATTGTCATTTTATTTTGAAATAAAATATTCAAAATATCAAAATATTGATTCAACAAAGTAGACAAAAATGAATTTATTTACACAAAATAAGTATCTTTAAGAAAATAATATAGTGGACCATGTAACACACAATTATTTTATTCAACCTATAAGCTTCCTGCTATTTCTCAGAAGTAGTTGTAAGAAAGTATCAGTTCCTAAATATTCTTTTCTTTTTTTTTTTTTTTTTTGCAGTTTTTGGTGGGGCCAGGTTTGAAACCACCACCTCTGATATATGGGACAGGTGCCCTACTCCGTTGAGCCATAGGCGTCACCCACCTAAATAATATTTTCTTTTTAAAATTTGCCTCTTTGTGATATACACAAATAGATAACTACTACCTCCTTTTGAGGAGAAAGACTTTAAAATGTTCTAGGTAAGATAAAAATCAGCATTAATTTAGAGGTAAATTATATATACATATATGTATACATATATATGTATATACACACACATCCTAAAAATTCACTGTATTTTATGATTTGACAATAGCTTTGAACTCTACATGAAAATAAGGATTAGAGTTAATACTGAAAGTCTGGATGAAAATAACTGTAGTTGAAGGATCTCAATTTAATATATGTGTAAGTAGCATGCTTGGAAAGACTTGAACTTATGACTAAAAATACAACAAAGACAACCAATGTCAATATTACTGTATCCATCATATTTTAGGAGGCCATTAAAAAGGTAAATAATTTATTTTGGTCAATTGCAGTATATATACTTCATTTATATTGATTGGATAATGGTAAATATATCCCCGAAGTTTCCAATACCAGAAAAGACAAAAACAAAATTTTTGACCTATTCAATAACAGGAAGAAATATTTTGGTCATTTAAACACACATGCACAAAATATAAAACTTTGAGTAGAAATAAAATCAGTATTTCTTCACTGACCAATGTTAACACAAGCCATCTATCAAACACCCATTTCATACTAGCAAGTTAAAAAGTGTTTCATTTAAATATATAGACAAACTGATTAAAAATATTCCATGTGGTGATATTTTTTACATATTAAAAAAATTGGCCAATCTATCATTTTCTTAAATTAGCAGTTCCCCTATTGGTATTGTTTCAGTTGTTTTATATCATAAAATTATTATGTTTGTTCACCCTAGTTGAGTTACGGAATAAAAAATAAATTTCATTAACAGAGAAATTCACTAACTGTCATGAATAATTGTACTAGATTTAGAGCATTAATAATCTCCATTTTCAAAATTTTGGTTTAAAATTCTCTGAGTAATAGTCACTAAACAAACAATCCTCAATTTCCAACTAAAAAAGCTTTTAAAATACAGAAATAAAGAACACACATCAGGGCTGAAAATCAATAATAACTTTCAGTGAAAACACACCCGTGCTCAAAATCATAAATGAGCTGTATTTAAGGAGATAATTTTTTGTTTTTGCATTTGGCCAAGGCTGGGTTTGAACCCGCTACCATCCGCATCTGGGGCCGGCACCCTACTCGTTGAACCACAGGCCCCGCTGATAATTTTTCTTAATTAGAAAATTCAATGACTAAAACAAAAATTATAAACAGTAGAACAACTTATTCTAGTTACAAGAATGTGTAACTGAAATAAGTGGGAAAAAAATAGATTCTGGTTTACACACTCAGTAAATTATTGGCTCAAGTCTATATAAATATTTTGGAAATCTAGATTAAATGGATTATTTTCTAAGAAGCTACAAATTATATAAACTGACATCATATTAGCTACATTTATAAAGGTCATATGTTAATGAAAAATTTTAAAAAGCTCACCATTCACCAATAAGGCAGTTTTATATGGCAAATTCTGCAAGACTTGTAAGAGACATTTAATTCCAGTTTTTTTTTCAAATTTTTTCATAGTTTTTTAATTCATTCATTCATTCATTCATTTTTTTGTTTGTTTGTTTTGCAGTTTTTGGCCGGGGCTGGGTTTGAACCCACCACCTCCAGTACATGGGGCTGGCACCCAACTCCCTTAAACCACAGGTGCCACCCTATTTATTATTTTTAAATTTCAGGTTGTAAGGGTACAAACAACCAGGTTACCATATTTGAATTTGTTAGGTAGGATCCCTCGTCTAGTTATGCCCTATATCCAAAAGATGTGCCATACACCCCTACATTCTACCCATGAAGTGGGGCAATTGGATCCCCTCCCCTCCTCCCCTCCCTCTTCCTTTTACACGCCGTCTCCCCCAACTTGAATTGAATTGAGATTTTTCTCGTATGTGGGTATGAATCAGATCATCTACTGACTTCATATTAGTGCCATTGGATATTTCTTGAGGGAAAAAATTATGAGAAACTTCCAAAAATTTTGTGTCCAGAAAATATTGATAATGTATTCATAAAGTTATTACTGGGAGTGAACATTAAAATCAATTTCATTATTTATTTTGGTATAAAAAATTTTACTAAGAATTTCACAAACACATTTAATCCAGGAATTTAATGTTTTAGTATTAGGAAATATATCATATGTTAAAATAATTCACCATATTAGAGAGTCAGAACAAAAACCACATGATCATTTCTTTGAGTATTTATTTGATAAAGTTCAAAAATAAATGCGCTCCTGATTTTAAAGTTTTTAATGAAAATACTAGATATATAAACACAACATACTAATTTATAAACCAGGATCATGTGTAGTACAGTAACCAAGAATTACCACTAAAGTCAGGAAGTTTAACTAGGGCATCCATAATTAAAATTCTATTAATTTTTTTTGGAAAGTCTAGTCAATGCAATTATAGAAAAGCAATTAATAATAATAGAAATTTTAAAATTATGTGCAAAATTTAACAATCTTCAAATGTATAAACAGCCATTCAAAGGTGAGAAACCCATAGCCTTGGGGCCACATATGGTCTTCTGGATCCTTTAGTGTGGCCTTCTGACTGAATCCAAATTTTACAGAAAAAATCCTTTTATTAAAAGGGGTACAGCATGGCTCAGTACCTATGGCTTAAGTGGCTAAGGCGCCAACCACATACACCTGAGCTGGCAGGTTTGCATCCAGCCCGGGCCTGCCAAACAACAATAACAGCTGCAACCAAAAAATAGCTGGTGCTGTGACAGCTGCCTGTAGTCCCAGCTACTTGGGAGGTGGAGGCAAGAGAATCGCTTGAGCCCAGGATTTGGAGGTTGCTGTGAGCTGTGATGCCACAGCACTCTAGCCAGGGGGACAACTTGAGGCTCTATCTCAAAGAAAAAAAAAAAAAAGAAATACAGCAGAGAAAGATACAGACTTTCTTGGCTGTTCTGGTGCTTAACATACAATAATCATACAGAAAACTGCCTATAAGAAGATACAAATATATAGATACAAGTAAGATAACATGGCTCATTCTAATCCTTGTCTCTGCTTTTAAATTACATGGAGGTGCCCCCAAATATAGCAATGGCTCCATCAGTCTTGTCCAGGCATTCCCACCACATGTCTGAAAGGGTCCAAGGGTGAATAGACAAGAGATTAGGTAGATTAGGGAACAATTCTAATAACCTCTGATAGCTATGGAACCCCACACACCACTTCCACTAGGAAAAGGCTTCTAATTGTATGTCCATGTGGGTCTTTCATAGAACCTGAAAGTTGGGGTCAGAAACTAGGTAGGTCTGGCTTAGACAGAAACCCTAGTATGGGAATATAAAAGGCATGGAAATCTAACCCCAAGGAATCTGGGGGTAGATGAATACCCCACCTTAGCTGGCAGCCGCTAGTGCTTCTAAATCATTCTTCCCAAGGGCTCTGTCAGGCTTGGTCTTGTTTGAAATTTTCCACTCCTGAGCAAAGCCCCAGATCCAGAAAAAGATTTCACAGAGCTGTGGGCTAACCAGATACTTAAAGTGGCCATGACTCTCCCAGCCTCTCCTGTCCCTATTCATTTCTAGAGCCAGGCTATAGATAAGAGTGACTGTAGAAGTGACCATTGGTGTAGATTTAGATTCGTCTCTGGCTCTGGGATTCTGGACCTACTTATTGCAGATACTGGCTGAGGTCAACCAGCAGATTGCCTTTGTTGACGGTGAAGCAGTAGTTAAAGGTGGCCCTGGCACTAGAATTAGTGTGGATGCAAGTTCTGCCTCTGGCAGTCTATAATGAGTATAATGACTAAAATATAGATTTCGATGTACTCATTAGAGAACAGGAATTATATGCCGAAGTCCAAAATATTAATTCTGAGACCTGACATTTACTAAATGGAGAAACAATCTTCATAAGGCATTATCAAACTGAACTCATTTAAAATATCATGAAATAAGATCGAAAATAATATGTTTGCTAGTAAAATGAAACTTATTTTTAATATAAAGGTAATGTATGCTTATTATAGAGGAGTTAAAATATGTAGAAAATGGGTGGTGCCTGTGGCTCAAAGGAGTAGGGCGCCGGCCCCAATACCGGAGGTGGTGGATTCAGACCTGGCCCTGGCCAAAAACTACAAAAAAAAAAAAAAAAATTATATAATAAACAATATAAACAATAGTCAAAGCAATTACTCCTTCTAGTCTTTCTAGAGAATTTCACTTTGATCAAGATTATTTCTAATCTTAGAGTCTGCCAAAATTCATTTTGGATTATTTGGTATATGCAAATTAGTTACACTAATCTAAGACTTTAAAATATAAATAATGTTCATTTTTAAAAACATAAACCACAGATGATAAAAATTTAAAAGTTACCCACAGTATCAGTTACTTACTTATGGTTTTGTTTGTTTGTTTGTTTGTTTTGTTTTGTTGCAGTTTTTGGCCAGGGCTGGGTTTAAACCCGTTACCTCTGGCATATGGGGCCAGCACCCCTACTTATGTTTTTTTTTCTCTAAATACAGTTTTAGATAGATAAAATTATTCTGTATGTTGTGACTTTTAACCGTATTGAACACTAATATAATTCCATATTTTAGTAGGAAGAAAATGCAGAAAGGTTTCTAGTGATGATAAACGACTTAAAGTATATGTGATTTAAGAATAGGTCATTCAAATTCCTTGACAATCAACATTACTATTTTGAAGTCTTGTTTTGCTGTCTACAACAATGAAATTCTTAGAAATGCAAGTAACAGCAGCTTAGCCACTGCTTATTAGTCAGTTCTAGGACAAAAAGACACTAGTTCTGTCTAACCACATGGTAAGGATATGCTTATTGGAATTACACTTTGGGGGAACAGCAATGAGAAAATAAGTAAATGTGGAGAAAGTCAAACTTTCTTCTCGAAAATCTTCTTGGGTTGCACATATAGGAATAAGAATAAAAATGGTTGATCACAAGGATTTGACAATTTCTCCTGCCTTCAGCAGCATTTCTTGTCCTGTGATAGGTGTACCTTTGTATGTGTTTCAATAATTAAGCAGAATATACTTTCTTCTATTTTTAATATCTTTCTTTAGTTTTATAGGGCCTTTGTTTCTAGCTTTGTAAGACATATAGAACTGAAGTTATTCTGATAGCAAGTATTTATTTTAGCAATAAAATGTGTCAACTATTTTGTTTCCAAATGTGATGGAAAAGTCTTTCTACCATTGATTAAAAGATGAGGAGAAGGTAGGTATACATTATCATGGGGTTCTGCACATCACACACCAACACACACACCTCTCATATTCATTTTTTTAATTTTTAATAAATCATAATTGTGTAAATTAGTGCATTCATGGGGCACAATGTGCTGACTTCATATACAATCTGATATACAATCTGAAATATTTTCATCAAACTGTTCAACATAGCCTTCATGGCATTTTAATAATCACTATATGCAGACATTGGTATTCTACATTTAGTAAGTTTCACCTGTACCCTTCTAAGATGCACTGTAGGTGTGATCCCACCAATCGCCCTCCCTCCACCCATCTTCCCTCTTCCCCTCCCTTGCCTTTTCCCCCATATTCTTGTGCTATAATTGGGTTTTAGCCTTCATATGAAAGCTATAAATTAGCTTCATATTAGGGCTGAGTACATTGGATACTTTTTTATCCATTCTTGAGATACTTTGCTAAGAAGAATATGTTCCAGCTCCATCCATGTAAACATGAAAGAGGTAAAGTCTCCATCTTTCTGTAAGGCTGCATAATATTCCATGGTATACATGTACCACAATTTATTAACCCATTCATGGGTCGATGGACACTTGGGCTTCTTCCATGACTTAGCAATTATGTATTAGACTGCAATAAACATTCTGGTACAGATATCTTTATTATGATGTGATTTTTGGTCTTCTGGATATATACCTAGTAGAGGAATTATAGGATCGAATGGCAGGTCTGTTTTTAGATCTCTAAGTATTCTCCAAACATGCTTCCAAAAGGAATGTATTAGTTTGCATTCCCACCAGAAATGTAGAAGTGTTCCCTTTTCTCCACATCCACGCCAGCATCTCTGGTTTTGGGATTTTGTTATGTGGGCTAATCTTACTGGAGTTAAATGATACCTCAAAGTAGTTTTGATTTGCATTTCTCTGATAATTAAGGATGGTGAGCATTTTTTCATGTGCCTGTAGGCAGTGCACCTGTCTTCTTTAGAGAAGTTTCTCTTCAAGTCCTTTGCCCACCTTGAGATGGGATCACTTGTTCTTTTGTTGCTAACACGTTTGAGTTCTCTGTGCATTCTGGTTATTAAACCTTTGTCAAAGGCATAACCTGCAAATATTTTCTCCCATTCTGAGGGCTGTCTGCCTTACTGTGTTCTTAGCAGTGCAGAAGCTTTTTAGTTTGATCAAGTCCCAGTAGTGTGTTTTTGATACTGCTTCAATTGCCTAAAGAGTCCTCATAAAAAATTCACCCAGGCTGATTCCTTCAAGAGTTTTCCCTGCACTTAGTCTAAGTATTTTTATAGTTTCATGTCTTAAGTTTAAATCTTTGATCCAGTGAGATTCTATCTTAGTTAATGGTGAAAGGTGTGGGTCCAGTTCAATCTTCTACAGGTCGCCAGCCAGTTCACCCAGCACCATTTGTTAAATAAAGAATCTTTTGCCCACTGAATATTTTTAACTGCCTTATAAAAGATCAAATAGCAGTAGGTAGTTGGGTTCATCTCTTGGTTATCTGTTCTGTTACATACATCTATGTCTCTGTTTTTGTGCCAATACCATGCTGTTTTGATCACTATCAATTTATAGTACAGTCTCAGTCAGGTCTGGTAGCATGATTCTTCCTGCTTTCTTTTTATTTCTGAGCAATATCTTGGCTATTCGAGGTTTTTTCTGATTCCATATAAAACATAGTATTATTTTTTGAGGTCTTTAAAATATGACAATGGAGCTTTAATAGGAATTGCATTAAAATTGTATATTGCTTTGGGTAGTATGGACATTTTAACAATGTTGATTCTTCCCAGCCATGAGCATTGTATGTTTTTCCATTTGTTGACATGCTCAGCTACTTCTTTTCTTTGAGTTTCATAGTTCTCTTTATAAAGATCTTTCACATCCTTTGTTAGATAAACTCCCAAATATTCCATCTTCTTTGGTACTACTGTGAAAAGGATAGAGTTCTTGACTGTTTTTTTGGCTTGACTACTATTGGTATATATAAAGGCTATAGATTTATGAGTGTTGATTTTGTATCCCGAGACACTGCTGTATTCCTCGATCACTTCTAAAAGTTTCATAGTAGAATCCCTGGTGTTTTTCAGCTATACAATCATATCATCTGTGAAGAGTGAAAGTTTAATGTCTTCCAATCCTATGTGGATAACCTTGATCTAATTGCAATGGCTAAAACTTCCATTACAATGTTAAAGAGCAATGGAGATAAAGGGCAACTTTGCCTGGTTTCTGGTCTTAGTGGAAATGATTTCAATTTAACTCCATTCAATACGATATTAGCTGTGGGTTTGCTGTAGATGGCCTCTATTAATTTCAGAAATGTCCCTTCTATATCAATTTTCTTAAGTGTTCTGATCATGAAGGGATGTTGGATATTATCAAAAGCTTTCTCTGCATCAATTGAGAGAATCATACGGTCTTTATTTTTTAATTTGTTTATGTGCTGAATTACAGTTATAGACTTACATATATTGAACCAGCCTTTAGATCCTGGGATAAAGTCCACTTGGTCGTGGTGTACAGTTTGTTTGATGTGTTGCTGGATTCTGCTTGTTAGGATCTTATTGAATATTTTTTCATCAATATTCATTAGTGATATTGGTCTGTAGTTTTCTTTCCTTCTTGGGTCTCTTCCTGGTTTAGGGATCAAGATAATATTTGCTTCAGAGAATGTGTTGGATAGTATTCCTTCTTTTTCTATGATTTGGAAAAGGTTGAGTAATATAGGTACTAGTTCCTATTCAAAGGTATGGTAGAATTCTGACGTGAAGCCATCTGGTCCTGGGCTTTTCTTTTTAGGGAGATTTTGTATAGTTGATGCTATTTCAGAACTTGATATCAGCCTATTCAAAATTTCCACTTCATTCTGGCTAAGTCTAGGAAGGTGGCATGCATCCAAATATTGGTCAATTTCCTTCAGATTTTCATATTTCTGCGAGTAAAGTTTCTTGTAATATTCATTAAGGATTTTTTGAATTTCTGAGGGGTCTGTTGTTATTTCGTCTTTACCATTTCTGATTGATGAAATTAGAGATTTTACTCTTTTTTTCCCGATTAGGTTAGCCAAAGATTTATCTGTTTTAATGACCTTTTCAAAGAACCAACTTTTTGATTTATTGATCTGTTGAATAATTCTTTTATTTTCAATTTCATTTAATTCTGCCCTGATTTTGGTTACTGCTTTTCTTCTGCTGGGTTTGGGGTTGGAATTTTCTTCCTTTTCCAGTTGCTTGAGGTGTCCCCTTAAGTTATTAACTTCCTCTCTTTCCGTTCTCTTGAGGAAGGCTGGCAGTGCTATAAATTTCCCTCTTAGGACTACATTTGCAGTGTCCCAGAGGTTCTGATAATTCAAGTCTTCATTGTCATTTTGTTCCAAAAATTTGGTGATTTCCTTCTTAATCTCTTTTATGACCTATCTATCATTCAGCATAAGGTTGTTTAGCTTCCTTGTTTTTGTTTGAGTATGCAGATTTCTGTTATTGTTGAGTTCAACTTTTATTCCATGGTGGTCTGAGAAGATGCAAGGAATAATTTATATTCTTTTAAATTTGCTGAGGATAGACTTGTGACCTAAGATGCGATCAATTTTGGAGTATGTTCTGTGGGCTGATGAGAAGAATGTGTATTCAATTTTATTAAGATGAAATGTTCTGCAGATGTCTGTTAAATCCACTTGTTGAATGATTAAGTTTAAATCTAAATTTTCTTTACTTAGTTTCTTTTTGGAGGATCTATCCAACACGGCTAAAGGAGTATTAAAATCTCGAACTACTATGGAGCTGGAGGAAATCACATTACTCATGTCTATTAGAGTTTTTCTTATTAATTGAGGTGCATTCTGGTTGGGTGCATAAATATTAATAATTGAAATCTCATCATATTGAGTAGTACCTTTAACAAATAAGAAATGTCTGTCTTTATCCTTCCTTACTTTGGTCAGTTTAAAGCCTATAGTATCTATGAATAAGATCGCAACACCTGCTTTTTTCTGTTTTCCATTTGCCTGGAATATAGATGAACATCCCTTCTCCTTGAGTCTAAATTCATCTTTTAAGGTAAGATGAGATTCTTGTATGTAGCAGATATCTGGCCTGAGTTTTTATATCCAGTCAGCCAACCTATGCCTCTTTAGAGTATAATTTAAACCATTCACATTAATTGAAAATAATGATACATCTTTAGAAAGTCCCATGGACATTTTTAATCCTTTCATCACTGTAGAAGTTGAAATTTGATAAAAAGTTTCTGGGTGAGTTTACTTTTGTGATGGAAGATTACGCTGGTCATTATGGAGGATAGGTCTGAGAATATCCTGGAGAGCTGGTTTAGTTATAGCAAATTTCTTCAACATGTGGATGTCATTAAAATATTTAATTTCTCCATCATAAATGAAACTCAATTTAGCTTGGTACAGGATCCTGAGTTGAAAGTTCTTTTGTTTTAGGAGATTAAAAGTCGATGACCATTCTCTTCTAGCTTGAAAGGTTTGATCAGAGAGATCTTCAGTTATTCTAATATTCTTCCCCTTGTAGGTAGTGGATTTCTTATGTCTGGCTGCTTTCAGAATTTTCTCTTTCATATGAACTGTAGTGAAGTTAATTATGATGTACCTGGGGGATGTCTTATTCAGGTTGAGTCATGCTGGGGTTCTGAAACTGTCTGCTATCTGAATTTCAGAATCTCTTGGCATGTCTGGAAAGTTCTCTTTCATAATCTCATAAAGAAGAGACTCTGTGCCTTGTGATGCCACTTCATTGTTTTCAGGTATCCCTATAAGGC
>CAUYON010056178.1:0-10739 GCA_963573935.1 Arctocebus calabarensis
GTTCTTTTTTTTTTTTTGTAGAGACAGATTCTCACTTTATCACCCTGGGTAGAGTGCCATGACACAGCTCACAGCAACCTCCAACTCCTGGGCTTAAGCGATTCTCTTGCCTCAGCCTCCCAAGTAGCTGGGACTACAGGCACACGTCCCAACACCCGGCTATTTTTCTGTTGCAGTTTGGCCGGGGCCAGGTTTGAACCAGCCACCCTCAGTACATGAGGCTACCTACTGAGCCACAGGTGCTGCCCCTATGTCAAGTTCTTTTAGGTATCTCGATACAGTTTTACATAAAGGTTTTACTACTTTGCAGTTCCACCAACAGTGTGTCAGAGTTCTTTTCTCTCTGCATCTACATTAGCATCTGTTGTCTTAGAACATTTTAATACAAGCCATTCTCATTGGAGTTAGATGAGATCTCATCGTAGTTTTCATCTGCATTTCCCTGATGATTAGAGACGTTGAACATTTTATTCATGAATTTTTAAGCCATTAATATATATTCACTTGAAAAGTTTCTGATCACATCCTTTGACCACCTTTTAATGGGGTTGTCTGGTTGTTTCTTGCTTATTTGTTTGACTTCTTTGCAGATTCTGGTTATCAGTTCTTTTTTTTTTTAAACAGAGTCTCACTTTGTCGCCCTTGGTAGAATGCTGTGGCATGACAGCTCACAGCAACCTCAAACTCTTGCCTCAGCCTCCCAAGTAGCTGGGACTACAGGCTCCTACCACAATGCCTGGCTATTTTTTGGTTGTAGTTGTCATTGTTGTTTTCCTGGCCCGGCTGGATTCAAACCCGCCAGATCCAGTGTATGTGGCTGGCACACTAGCCGCTGAGCTACAGACCCTGAGCCATTGGTTCTCTTTTTTTTTTTTTTGAGACAGAGCCTCAAGCTGTCACCCTGGATAGAGTGCTGTGGCATCACAGCTCATAGCAACCTCCAATTCCTGGGCTCGAGCGAGTCTTCTGCCTCTGCCTCCCAAGTAGCTGGGATTACAGGTGCCCACCACAACACCTGGCCATTTTTTGGTTGCAGCCGTCATTATTGTTTGGCGGGCCTGGGCTGGATTCGAACCCACCAACTCAGGTGTACATGGCTGGCGCCTTAGCCCGTTGAGCCACAGGCGCCGAGCCTGAGCCATCGGTTCTTTATTAGAAGTATAGCATGTGACAATTTTCTTCCATTCTGTGGATAACCTATTTATTTGGTTTTTTGATTATGTCCTTAGCTGTGCAGAAGTTTTTTAAATTGATAAGGTCTCATTTGCTTATTTTTCTTGTTCCTCTGATTGCCTTGGAATGTCTTCTTCATGAATTCCTTGACTTAAACTTAAGGCAGAAACATATAATCGTCCTAGAAGAAAATATTAGGAAAACTCTTATAGATAATTGGCAGAGGTAAATAAGCAGTTTTCCAAAAATATCTATTTTATAAACATTTGACTAAATGTGCTATATTACACACAGTTATATACGTGTTTGTAACTAGTTTATGGGATGATCAGAAACCCACTGTGTTTAGGTAGAAAAGACTATCATGTGATCTCACAATTAGCCCTTCAAAGAAGCATCTGGAATCCTTCATGGGCACAGAATTTGGGTGTTAAGGCTCAGCGCCCATAGCACAGTGGTTACAGTGTCAGCCACATCCACCGAAGTTGGTGGGTTCAAATCCAGCCCCGGCCAGCTAACCAACAATGACAACTCCAACAACAACAACAACAAAAAATAGCGGGGCATTGTGGCGGGCACCTGTAGTCCCAGCTTCTTGGGAAGGTGAGGCAGGAGTATCATTTACACCCAAGAGTTTGAGGTTGCTGTGAGCTCTGACGCCACGGCACTCTACCGAGGGTGACATGATGAGACTATCTCAAAAACAGAAAGGAATTTGGGTGTTAAAAAGACTAGCCCAAGCACTGCTCTTAATTCTCCACCCCAGGTCTTCTAATTCTTCTCCCCTTCCAGGAAGTTTCTTGTTCCTCTTGGGTAAAAGAACTAAATTTAGATGGGGCAGTTATAGGATACAAAAAGGAAGGAGAACTTGTCTTACTTGAGTGTCATCTGTATGTTTATTTATTTATTTATTTGAGACAGAGCCTCAAGCTGTCACCCTGGATAGAGTGCCATGGCATCACAGCTCACAGCAACCTCCAATTCCTGGGCTCAAGCAAGTCTCTTGCCTTTGCCTCCCAAGTAGCTGGGACTACAGGTGCCCCCCACAACACCTGGCCATTTTTTGGTTGCAGCCATCATTGTTGTTTGGCGGGCCCGGGTTGGATTTGAACCCGCCAGCTCAGGTGTATGTGGCTGGCGCCTTAGCCCGTTGAGCCACAGGCGCCGAGCCTCATCTCTTTGTTTAGAAGCTTAAATGATTCATCTTTCTCTTTGAGGGTATTTTTGTAGGTTCTTTATGTTCCCCAATGTTTGGCACTGTTTATGCACCCTCACGGGGGAAATGCCTCCTTATAAACTCCCTTCTGGCTCCCTTATGCCACTGTTTTCTCCTAAAGTCTCAGGGAGTCTGGTTGTCTGTCTGTGGAAATATACATTAGGCAGCTGTGGGCCAAGGCTTTTCACCTGGACCTGCCTTTGCCTCAGAGGAAGCCAGCCAGACGTATGAGGTTCAGATCAGTGTAACTTCAAGTCAGTATAGGAGATTAATTATAAGACATAAGAGATTCTGCAAAATATTAGGTTTTAAATCATGTTTAAACCATAGGCCACAAAGAAACAGTGCATGATTCCCTTGTCCTACATAGTCTGGGAAAATAAAAAGTGAATCATTCTTCCGCTCCCCAGATATTTGTGATCCAGCCACCCCAAGGTGGGCACTGGGTAGGTCACTGGGACTAGTAATGAAGGACACGGGGCCCTGTCTTGTGACCTGCACAGGGCAACACACAATGTAACAAAGGGGTAAATGGCTGCTTGGTCCTGAAGAACACTCAGAACCCTCCTTGTATAAGTAGTTCATCATAGTTTTGTTGGAGAAATAAGGTTAATTTGCAAATGATTATAAAACATTTGCTCTAGGAAGAAGGAAAAGCCAGTACAAAGGCCGAGACAAGAGCAAATACAAGACCCTAGCGTGTGCAAATGGAGAGATTTTTCCTCTTCAAGTCTTTCTCACCCGATTTTAAGTGATAAAGAATCCTGACTCCTTTACTCATTATATGTGACCATAAGCCTACTATTTCTCCCCAAATGAAGTCAACCACCCCATTCCTTTCCCTTTTACCTCGGAGATGTACATAGATTCGACAGATGACCGAGATGCTTGTTATGATGATCATAATGAGTAACAGAAGCAGCCCCACTGTCCAGAAAATGACTCTGGAAACCAAGGAATCTGAAAAAGAGCAATTATGTCACTTGAGATTCAGGGCTACATCAGGTGATCTGGCTGCTGAGTAGGAATCCTCAGATATGGTCTCCAGGGGAACATGATCAGGAAGGGCAGGGCCGGGGAGCTAGGGCTCACCCACACTCCTTGCAATTCTAAGGAACTGGGGAACCCTGAAGAGACTTCTCTTTCCCTCTTCCTCCCAGTGTGGGGGGACCCATAGTGCCCTTTAAAAAATCATGAAATGTTTCAACATGATGAAGGTGTGTCAACGATGCCATAGATCCTCACGTACCCATGATGGCAATTTAACTAAGGCTAACGTCATTGTATGGGTGACATGTAATTTTTTTTTCTTTTGTAGAGACAGAGTCTCATTTCGTCGCCCTCCGTAGAGTGCTATGCCGTCACACAGCTCACAGCAACCTCCAACGCCTGGGCTTAGGCGATTCTCCTGCCTCAGCCTCCCGAGTAACTGGGACCACAGGCGCCCACCACAATGCCCGGCTATTTTCCTGTTTTACAGTTCGGCTGAGACCAAGTTTGAACCCGCCACCTTCAGTATATGGGGCTGGTGCCCTACTCAATGAGCCACAGGCACCGACCATGATTTTTCATAAATGCAATAAGGACTCTCCTCCCATCGGACGCTTCTACTTTCCTCCTAAGGTGACTTGGTGATGTGCCTTCTCTGTCCAGATACTTTCTACATACACTTGCATGTGAGCCTAACAGTGCGTGGATTGTAACATGTATAGGGAGCTTTTGAGATGAAATGAGGAATTGTGAATGGTGTCAGATGATAAACCAAGTAGGTCCCATGTTCAAGGTACCAGGAATCAAATTCTCACTTCAATAATTAAAATTATACAAATATGAAAAAGCATTCTCTTTCTATTTTATCTCCTACCATATGTTTTTAACAGTTTATATTATTATTACCCAAGGATTATTAATTTCTGACTTTCTCAGCCTTTAAATCATGATTTCCTCCTCAACATTGCTCACTCCCCTTCTTCATTATGAAAGCCTAAACAGAAAACTTAGTCAACTTTTCCTCGTCTAATTATTTTACTATGTTTGTCATTGAAATAAAACAAAACAAAACTCTACTCCTCTGTCTAATTTACTTTTTCTCATTTTTCCAGCTGTACGCTCTCTCTTTTTAATTATTTTGAACAAGGGTGATTTCTCCAAACTAATGTTAGAAATGATAGAAATGATATTTCACATGTTAGAAATGATATTTCACTTGTTCAGAAAAGTCCTGCAGACATCCTTTTATATATCCATTGTCGGGAGCCATGGAGACAATGGTCTCGCCATTTTGTCTAGGCTTAACCTTAAGCTTCTACTCCTTCAAGCCTGCCCCATTTCCCCGAAAGTCAAACTGACCCAGCCTGTGTCAAGGATTGACAACTGCCATGGCAACATATCCTCCGTAGTCTAACACTCCGCTTCTCCTTAGAAATTTCCCACCCATGACCTTTACTGGAGAACAATCTGTGGTTAGGGATCCTAGCAACCCAGTGGCCCTGATCACGTCCGCTAAGGGCTGCTTCCTTCTTCTTAACCCTATATAAGTTGCTTTGTAAAAAATAAAATTTGAGACCTTGATCAGATTATAGACTTGGTCTCCTTCTCTGTGTCTGGTTTGTCTCTCATCCAGGTTGACTTCCCCTCGGGCCCTTGTTGAACCCCCTGCTGGCCGGGGCAATCCATTATGCAAACTATTTAGGCTGAGTATTTGAAAAGGGATGGGATACAAAATAATGAAGACCTAGTGTCTTCAAAGGGCTTATACCCAATCTGGGAAAACAGCAAAACATATGGTCCGAAATACTGTAGGGATTTCTCCAGAGAAGGCACCAAACACACACTGGGTCAGCAGTGGTTTCCTGGTTAGGGGGATGTCTGGGTGGTCTTGAAGGACCAGTGGGGAACTCCGAGGTGTGAGAGATAGCGGGAATGTGGAATCAGGGGCTGTGGATGTGCACAGGGTTGAGGGAGGAGGTGACAAAGGGGCAAAGGGGAAAAGAAGAGGATACAGAGACAATGGTTACAGGCTGCAGTGCTTCTCCTTGACTGATAAAAACAATTAGGGGAAGTTACAGGGAAGCATTTGAACTTCATTTTTTTTCAGGCATCACTTTGAGTAGCTGGAGAGCCTGAGCTCTTCCCTGTGTGTGATATGAATTATGTCAGTTACTCCTCATTCCATCTTAAAGGCAAACACTATTATCCTTCCTATTTAGCAGTAGGGAACCAGATCCAGGAAGGTCAATAATTGTCCAGAGTCACAAAGCTGGTAGACAGTAACGTCTACCAGGGTTCAGACTCACTTTGACAAATAGGAGAGTAAATTCCTAATCATCAGGCCTGGTTTTCTCTGCACAGTGGTATTAGGGGAGGGTTAGCCAAATACTTTGTTAGCCCTTGAATGCTTTTGCATATCTATGTATTCACTTTTAGAATGTAAAATAATGACACACTTTTTTGTTTTTTACAAAGAAGACTAGAAATAGGAAAACAGGCATATTTTATAGCTCTCAACATAGGAGATACAAGCAGATGAATCTGAATGTTTGTCAAGTTCTTTTGGTCATGGATATTATCCAGTTACGCATTTTGTTCAACTGTGACACCTGAGGATGCTGACACTGGAGAGAACTCACATGGAATGGAGGCGTGTGATCCCGTCTCCACATTCTGGACTGGGTTCCTTATGAAACAGGACACACTTCCTCCTGAACTTCCATCCTCTGTGATAGATGATTCCACAAGAACCAGGCCATTTTCATTTGCTGTCATTGTCTCAGTGTCTGGTGCCAAACGCTGGCCTTGCAGGTCCCTCCACTGCACCTCAGGCTCTGGGTACCACCCCGTGGACCTGCAAGTCAGCTGAATGCGGGTGTAACCAGGTTCAATGAGAATGTGAGGAGCTGTTCCTGAGGCTGAGAAAGTCAAAGAAAGGCAGAGAGAGAATGTGTCGTCAGTAATTTTATAACCATTTCACCTAGGCCAATAAATTTATTTTTAATAATTAACCTGTATGAATCTCAGTTCCCTTATTTGTGAAAATCGGGATGCAAAAATACTGATTTATGGAGTGGATAGTGACTATGAGGTTAGTACCTCTTGACAATTCCTAACAGTACAAATAATGATACCAACTCTAGGTGCCTGAATTCTTTTTCCGTAAAATGCTGGTAAGTCTCAAATCTGGAGTTGGTGTAAGAATTATGCTGTAAAAAGTGCTTTGTGCTTTTTAATAATTTAACCTTACTCATGTTAAAAAAGAATACAAAGGAAAGACTTGTATTTTCTTTTCTTTTTTTTTTTTTTTTTTTGTAGAGACAGAGTCTCACTTTATGGTCCTCGATAGAGTGCTGTGACATCACACAGCTCACAGCCACCTCCAGCTACTGGGCTTAAGTGATTCTCTTGCCTCAGCCTCCCGAGTAGCTGGGACTACAGGAGCCTGCCACAACGCCCGGCTATTTTTCTGTTTTATAGTTCTGCCAAGGCCAGTGCTACCTGCCACTTTTGGGATATGGGGCTAGCGCCCTACTCGCTGAGCCACAGGCGCTGCCTTACATCTCTTCTTAATTACATCTTTTCTAAAGACTTAATCACATCTAACAGAATTTCCTAGACACATTACATGTTTTATTGATTCATCACATTCTCTGCAAATAAAAAAGCTTTTCTTTGAATCATGCCCTTTTACTTATCTTATTAAATATGTGGTTTAAGTTTGAGCACAGTCAGGAAGTTGCTTATTATTATTACAAGCTTGTCCTGACATCGATTAGAGGAATAAAAGGGAGTGGGGGGGATATACACAATTTAAAAGACATGAAAAGGGGTTGTCTAAACCATCAGTGGTCTAAAATGAGTTACTATTTACGAAAAACCAGGTTGCTTGGTTCTTCCTCTCTTGCAGAATTTAGCTGCACATATGAGGGCTGGATGGCTGCAGCCATGGCACAGGCTGGCATGACTCACTCCTTCATTTCACCAGTTTTTTTTTTTTTTTTTTTGAGACAGAGCCTCAATCTGTCATCCTTGATAGATTGCTGTAGCATCACAGCTCACAGCAACCTCCGATTCCTGGGCTCAAGCAAGTCTCCTGCCTCTGCCTCCCAAGTAGCTGGGACTACAGGCACCCGCCACAACGCCCGGCCATTTTTTGGTTGCAGCCGGCATTGTTGTTTGGTGGGCCCAGGCTGGATTCGAACCCGCCAGCTCAGCTGTACGTGGCTGGCGCCTCAGCCCGCTGAGCCACAGGCGCCGAGCCCATTTCGCCAGTTTTAAGAATCTATGAGTTTTACTCTTTTGTCTCCAGAGTGTGGAGAAAAAAGGTTTGCTTTTCATCAGCACAATAATAATGTCTGATTATGTGATTTGTGAACAAAGCTTGCAATGTTTCTTCTTTTATCTTAGACAGAATTTGGTTAAGTTTGCAGCATACCTTGGGGTTTCCCTTACCATTGTTGACTGACGGAGTTTTGTACTTGTAGCCTACTAGTGCTTAGCTACCTAGACAGTATGAGATAGTGATGAGCACTGACCATGTAAGATTTTACTTCAGAATTCATGGAAGTCCTGGGTTCTGCAAAGACTTTTATTACCCACAACCTCCCTGGATATTTAAACAGTGCAAGGAGGGAGTTGGATCTGTTTGTACTCAAGACAGAGAAGAACTTTTCTCTCTGCATGGTAGTTAGGACTCTGCGGCAGAGTCTGAATCTCTAGTGGAAACTGATTCCTGAACCACGGCAATTCTTAACATCTCCAGAAGGGAAGATCGGATTAAAGAAATGTATTCTTGAAACCACGTAATGTACAAAAACTCAGAAAAACCCCAAGTCACCAGGTAGACAGAATGGACCATGTCTGAGCAGGCGGCTTTTGCCCTGAGCCTGACACAGTGGGATTTAACACAGCACAAGATCAGGTACCTCACTGCATTCAGGTGGGCATTGGGTCCAAGGGGATCTGCCTCAAGGAGAACAACCCAAGGCCCCAGGAAGCCTGGTGAGGAGGTAAGAACACTGAACCAGTATAAGACTCTGTTTTCTGATCCATAATTTGTGAAACAGAAAGACCAAAATGGAATGGTTCCCAGTCTCATCATGAAAAATGGCAGAAACACCAGTGTACCTGTTCAAGCCCCTGAATTTAGGGAGGAGACAAGTCTTTCTTTTGGGATACTAATTAGATTATTTGGAAGATATATGTGACAGTTTGTTATTACACTATTTGTTACAGCTTATACATGCATATTGTAACTGATATGAAGGCATTAGCCATAGCTAAAATAAGTTTGAAGGGCTTGGCGCCTGTGGCTCAATGGGCTAAGGCGCCAGCCACGTACACCTGAGCTGGCAGGTTCGAATCCAGCTTGGGCCCGCCAAACAACAATGACGGCTGCAACCTAAAAAATGGCTGGGTGTTGTGGCGGGCGCCTGTAGTCCCAGCTACTTGGGAGGCAGAGGCAGGAGACTCACTTGAGCCCAGGAATTGGAGATTGGCTGTGAGCTGTGCTGCTACAGCACTCTATCCAGGGTGACAGCTTGAGGCTCTGTCTCAAAAAAAAAAAAAAAGTTTGAAGGACCTATCATTTCATGAGTTGGGAATTCATCCCATGGGTAAATTGAGAAAGTTAGCATCTGCACATATTTAACTTACAAGGAATTTATAATCTGGGATATTTATACTGCCCATAATGAATAGGAGAAGGTCAACCAAAGTTCCTGGGCATGATGGGGCCCCTTTGGCTTAATAAAGGGTGAGTGGAAGTCACACGTATTGTTCATGGTAGATGCACACAGTGCAAACAAGGAAAGCGTGTTATAGGCTTTACCTTATTTTAATTTAATTCAATTTTATTTTTTGCTTGGGTAGAAATCACAACTACCTTCGCATCTCTGATTTGGTGAAGTCAAGGAAATGGTTTTACAGAAAACCTCATCTTCTGGGATATAGGACATTAAAAAGTAGCTTCTAGGAAGTGTGTTTATCACCCATGACTGAGGCTCAGAACCAATTTAGATATCAGCATGATGCTGCAGTGCCTTGGCAATACCTTCAGGGAGGGAAATGCCTCTTTCTATAGAATCTGGGGCTACATTGGGAAAGCAGTGGGGGGCTGTTTTCTATGCTATTAGGTAGCATTATTTTGTTCCAAGAACAGGAGCATCCAGGGTAGGGCAAATCCAACTTGTCCAGGGAAAAAGACATTGTTCAGTGGAGAGGCAATTGTAGTAGCTGGCTCCCAAATTCAAAGCCCTTGATAAGGCTTTCCCTAAAGTTTGGGAAATGTTTGAAAAACTTCTAAATGTGGACGTCTCACACCTGGATCTTCCTGGAAGTTACCACAGTGGAGTGAAAATCCCTGCCCAAAAGCTGACATTTAATAGGTGATGAGCACAGCTGGGATCACTCATCTGACTCTGGGGATTCCCGAGCACTTGTAAGAAACTTCAGCATACCTGTTAAAGAATAAAGGTTTTTTATAAACAACAACAAAAAAGACTATTAAAGAGAGTCAACCCTCATATCTCAAACTGCTGAGTTTAAAGTAGGAGATGTTTGGGTGGCACCCACAGCTCAGTGGGTAGGGTGCCAGTCACATACACCGAGGGTGGCGGGTTCAAACCTGGCCCAGGCCAGCTAAAGCAACAATAACTGCAACAACAACAACAAAAATAGTTGAGTGTTGTGGCGGGTGCCTGTAGGCCCAGCTACTTGGGAGGCTGAGGCAAGAGAATTGCTTAAGCCCAAGAGCTGAGGTTTGCTGTGAGCTGTGACACCACAGGACTCTACCAAGGATGACATAATGCAGCTCTGGCTCAAAAAAAAAAAAAAAGGTAGGAGATGTTTGAAGAGTCTAGCTGACAGAAACTTAAGTACAAAAAAGCAATTTGAAACTTGACAGAAAATCTACTTTCAATAATCTCCAATAATTTGTGTTGAGCCATGTGCAAGTGCCCACCTTTTATCTTGTCCCTTGGAGTCCAAGAGGCATCTATGTCCTATTCAGAGTACCTGTCATAGACAAAGGCCGCTCTCCTCATTCATCTTTAGAACTGAGATATCGTCACTGAATGAAAGTTAGGGATATTTCCACACAGGTCAGGGCATCTTATTTGATCCTATAATTCCTCTAGTAGGTATATAGCCAGAAGACCAAAAATCACATTATAACAAAGATATTTGTATCAGAATGTTTATTGCATTCCAATTCATAATTGCTAAGTCGTGGAAGAAGTCCAAGTGCCCATCGACCCACGAATGGATTAATAAATTGTTGAAAAGATTTTATGATTTGTGACATGTTGTCAAGTCACTGATGGTATCAAAAACCAAATTTGTACCAGAACTTGTTGAC
>CAUYON010056179.1:0-27551 GCA_963573935.1 Arctocebus calabarensis
ACAGCCCCATATGCCGAAGGTGGTAGGTTCAAACCCAGCCCCAGCCAAAAACTGCAAAAAAAAAAAAAAAAAGAGGAAAAGAATAAATCAGTGAATATGAAAATAACACATTTGAAATTATCCATTCAGAGGAAAGAGAGGAAATGGGGGGAAGGGAGTGGAGGAGAGAGGAAATGGGGGAAGGGGGAGAGAGGAGGAAAGAGAGGAAATGGGGGGTAGGGGGTGGAGGAGAGAGAGGAAATGGGGGAAGGGGGAGAAGGGAGGAAAGGGAGGAAATGGGGGGAAGGGGGAGAGAGGAGGAGGAGGAGGAGAGAGAGAGGCCCAAAGAAAAGCGCATCCTTATATAGAGTCGGTTAGGGGCGGTGCTGGGAAGGTAAATAGCCTATAAGGAGCTACTGCTCTGGCAAGAAGAGCTATTGGGGGCGGGCCATAGTTTGAAATGTTCAGTGGGTAATTTTTGCAATTATCTAACAGAAGAGGCCTGCAAAGATGGGATTTTCTCCTTAGTTCCTGGACTTGGTGTGGCAACTTTTTTGCTTTTTTTTTTTTTTTTTTGAGACAAAGTCTCATTCTGTCACCCTGGGTAGAGTGCCATGGCGTCATAGGTCACAGAAACCTCAATCTCTTGGGCACAAGTGCTCTTGCCTCTGCCTCCCGAGTAGCAGGGACTACAGGCATCTGATTTTTCTATTTATGGTGGTGGTGGGGATCTTGCTCTTATTCAAGCTGGTCTCAAACTCCTGAGCTCAGGCAATAACCCTGGGTTGGCCTCCCAGAGTGCTGGGATTATAGGTATGAGTCACCGCATCTGGCTCTAACTTCTCTTTTCGTGTCCAGGATCCAGCAGACTACAGGGTGCAGAGGGACCTCACCTGTAGACCTTTGCACTCTAGCATCTATGTGGGTGCACTATGTCATCTTTATAACCAACCCTTACAAGAGGAGTCCTATTAGGACCTCCATTTGCACCTGAGCACAACAAGGTGTGGGGAGTATTGTTCAAGGGTGTACGGCTCGGGGTGACAGAACCAGGACTTCTAGAAATCACATCCTGCAAATATGGAGGAAATACCTAACTCAAGAGGATTAGAAAGGGAGTGCTTGGCAAGGGAGCAGCTGCCCCTCCCTGACTTTTTGGACTTAATGGGATTTTCATGAGATGAGGTTTGGGGAGTGTTAAATAGCCTACAGTCATAGCACCCAAACTGAATCCTGACTCCAACCCCCTGGTAAGTGCCTAGGGTCTCACCATGTGTCAGTCTTCTCATCTGTAAATGGGGCTAACACCCACAGTGTGCCTGGCTGCGACTACTATTAGCACATATATTGACCCTACTCAGACAAGTGAGGCGGTGTCAGTACTCGGTAGTTAGGCAACTGTGTGTGAAAAAGCACTACCTACCCACAGGGTGACCTAAGGCCAGTGGCAGGCTATGAGTCAGCAGTTCACTTCCTGCTCTCTCTGCACTGAGCTGGTGATGCCAACCAACCGCCTGCTTTCAAGAGAAGCCAGGGGCTTGGACCCTGTGGCTCAAACCCCCAAGACGCCAGCCACGTACACCAGAGCTGGCGGGCCTGAATCCAGCCCAGGCCCGTCAAACAATGACAACTACAACCAAAAAATGGCCAGGCGTTGTGGTGGGCGCCTATAGTCCCAGCTACTTGGGAGGCGGAGGCAGGAAAATCACTTGAGCCCAGAATTGGAGGTTGCTGTGAGCTGTGATGCCAAAGCACTCTATCCAGGGTGACAGCTTGAGGCTCTGTCAAAAAAAAAAAGAGAAATCAGGGGACTTCTTTTCTGTTCATGGACTATGTCACAGGCTCAGGCCCCTGGGCACGGGCACGGTCGTCACCGCCTGTGTTGAGAGCCTGAGCAGACAGTGCAGACGTCACAGGACAGGGCTCTGAGCAATGAATCCCCCAGGACAGAGCCAAAGACACTCAGCTGTGAGGTCAGCACTCTTGGGTCCAGGGGCAGACCAATGGCACAGCTCCCCACAGGAATGCACCAAGCAGCCCTGCGTAACAGGGTCACTCAGCAGCTGCCCTGCTCTTGCTGTATGGGCATTTGTGAAGCAATTATACTGATGGGATTTACGCGATCACTGCAAAAGGTAACAGCCATAGGTACATGTCTGTGAGACGCCGTCGGTCAGTGGAAAAGGGTGTCTGGACACTCCACTCCATGCTCTGCACTGATCGCAGACACACCTCACACAACCCCCTGGCACCTCCATTAAGGGGCTGCAGGGTTCCGGGCAAACCTCCCCCCACCTTTTCCCCTTGCTCTGCTAGCTCAAAAATCAACTCACAATTATGGTAGATTAGTAAGAGAAAGGTTTATTTCCAAATACCATGCGCATTGGGGGAAAACCACAAGAATGATTACCCAGTCTCAGTGATGGTCAGAGACTGTTATAGATGCCTTTTGGAAGGGAGGGAGGAGAATGTGGAAAGTACAGGTGCAGCAAGTGGTTGATGGGGTGTGCGTATGGGAACAGATGGAGTTGCAGATTAACCTGAGAGACGGATATTATACTTCAAATGACCTTGGGGCCAGGCTTATTGGAATGCAATGAGGAAGTCAGCAGCCCCTTTTGATTCTCAATCAGGTTACTCTGGTTTTATGGAGATATAGGAAAGGCCTCCCTTAATGTTTCCTGATCATGAATGGCCTTTAATTAATTTAATTTTTTTACAGAGTCTCACTTCATGCCCTTGGTAGAGCACCACGGCGTCACAGCTCACAGCAACCTTCAACTCCTGGGCTTAGGCGATTCGTTCACCTCAGCCTCCTAAGTAGCTGGGACTACAGGCACCTGCCAAAATGCTGGGCTATTTTTTTGTTAGTTTGGCCAGGGCCAAGTTTGAACCCAAAACCTTCAGTAATTGGGGCCGGTGCTCTACCCACTGAACCACAGGTGCTGCCCATAAATGGCCTTTTAATTCGAAATATTCTTTATAGCAAGGAGTCATATTTTGGGACAAAATTTTCTTAGTTCCTCAGGGCCATCCTGATATAATAGTGTCACTTCAAATTAGTTTGGGTAAGGATTTGATAAAAGTGATATTCAGTGGCTGGCCAACTATCTGGGAAAAATACAACCTCAATCATCATGTACAATAGTTATGACTGTTTCAAAAGTGAACCTTACACTAAGTGTACGAGTGCTTGAAAACCAGGGGAGACTTTGATACTCTTACAGTGGAAAAAGCATTTTATTTTATTTTGAGACAGGGCCTCAAGCTGTCTCTCTGGGTAGAGTGCTGTGGCATCACAGCTCACAGTAACCTCCAACTCCTTCACTCAAGTGATTCCCCTGCTTCCACCTCCTAAGTAGCTGGGACAACAGGCGCCCACCACAATGCCCGGCCATTTTTTGGCTGCAGCCGTCATTGTTGTTTGGCGGGCCCAGGCTGGATTCAAACCCGCCAGCTCAGGTGTACATGGCCGGTGCCTTAGCCGCTTGAGCCACAGGCACCGAGCTGGATAAAGCATTTTAAAACATCCCTATATGCCCCAGAAGCAATAAAGAAAAATACGATAAAAGTCAAATACTTCCATATGGAACCCACTTCTACTCTGCACCAGATGGAAGAGGAACATGAAAATCCAAGAAAAAAGTACTAGCTTCAAGTAATAGAAGTTGAGTGTCAGCTTAGAGAATAGTGGGCAAATGGACGTTCAACTTCAAGAACAGGCCCTAAAGGGCATTTTCTTTTGTGTGACGTTTGTGACACTGTGACAGGCAGGAGCAAGCATTCCACAGGTTGGAATTTCTCTTCAATAGCAATGCACAGGTAGATACAAGAGACCTTCAAAAAGTTCACAGAAAATTTGTATGGAAAACCGATGCATGGATTTCAAAATTCTATTGTTCCAAAATAAATTTTTGTTAGAGACAGTCTCACTTTGTTGCCCTCAGTGGAGTTCCGTGATGTCACAGCTCACACCAACCTCCAGCTCTTGGGCATAGGTGATTCTCTTGCCTCTGCCTTGAGAGTAGCTAGGACTACAGGTGCCCACCACAATGTCCGGCTATTTTTTTGTTGGAGTTTGCCTGGGCCAGGTTCGAACCCGCCACTGTCAGTATATGGGGCCGGCGCCCTACTCAGAGCCACTGGGGCCACCCCCCAAATAAACTCTTACTAACTTGTTGTAACACGTCTAGATCCAGTTTGAGGCTCGAAGGATAAGTCATCAGTTTGAAGAGAGCCCTAGCAGATCAACATAAATTCTGTTAAAACTGAAGCAACGTGATCGAACCTACAGTGAAGCTCGGATGGAAGAGTGATGAAATCACTGATGCTTTTCAAAAGGTTTATGGAGACAATGGCCCAAAGAAATCAGCACTTAACCAAATGGATAACATCATTTAAGGGATGAGACAGGTTGGGCTCAGTGGCTCAGGTGTGTAATCCCAGGACTCTTATCTAGTCTGGGCAACAGAGTGAGACCCTGCCTCCAAAAAAAAAAAAAAGAAAGAAAGAAAAAATCAGGCAGTGTGGCTGACACCTGTAATCCTAGCACTCCGGCAGGCCAACTCAAGTGGATTGATTGAGCTCAGGAGTTCAAGACCAACCTGAGCAAGAGCAAGACCTCATCTCTACTAAAAATAGAAAAACTAGCTGGGTGTTGTGGCAGGTGCCTATAGTCCCAGGTAGCTGGAAGGCTGAGACCAGAGGACCTCTTGAGCCCAAGAGTTTGAGGTTTCTGTGAATTATGATGCCATAGCACTCTATCAAGGGTGACAGAATGAGACTCTGTCTCAAAAAAATGAAAATAGGCTCAGCGCCTGTGGCTCAGCGGGCTAAGGCGCCAGCCACGTACACCTGAGCTGGCGGGTTTGAATCCAGCCCGGGCCTGCCAAACAACAATGATGGCTACAACCTAAAAATGGCCGGGCTTTGTGGCGGGCGCCTATAGTCCCAGCTACTTGGGAGGCGGAGGCAGGAGACTCGCTTGAGCCCAGGAATTGGAGGTTGCTGTGAGCTGTGATGCCACGACACTCTACCCAGGGTGACAGCTTGAGGCTCTGTCTCAAAAAAAAAATAAAAAATAAAAATAAAATAAAAATAAAAATAAAAATATATATATGCATGGCAAGATGATGTTGAAGATGATCCCTGTAGTGGTATATCATCCACATCAAATTTTTTTGAGACAGTCTCACTTTATCACCCTGGGTAGACTGCCATGGTGTCACAGCTCACAGCAACCTCCAACTCTTGGGCTCAAGTGATCCTCTTGCCTCAGCCTCCCAGGTAGCTGGTGGCTGTCATAACACCTGGCTACTATTAGAGATGGGGGTCTTGCTTTTGCTCGGGCTGGTTTTGAATCCATGAGGTCAGGCAATCCACCCACCTCAGCCTCTGAGAGTGCTAGTATCCACATCAATTAAAAAAAAAAAATTGTTATTATTTTTTTTAGAGACAGAGTCTCACTTTATCGCCCTCAGTAGAGTACCGTGGTGTCACACAGCTCACAGCAACCTCCAACTCCTAGGCTTAGGCGATTCTCTTGCCTCAGCCTCCTGAGTAGCTGGAACTACAGGTGCCTCCCACAATGCCCGGCTACTTTTTAGAGACAGGGTCTCACTGTTGCTCAGGGTGGTTTTGAACTCGTGAGCTCAGGAAATCTGTCCCTCTAGTCTTCCAGAGTGCTAGGATTACATTGATCATGGTAACATATATAAAGTGTTTTTTTTCCCAGAAGGAAACAAAAAGAATGAGCTTTGTCTACCACTTAGGGACAAAAACGCTGTCTTTTCCAGTCCCAGTGCGTGTGTGTGTGTGTGAGCCCCACTCACTTTCCTCCTCAGCAGAGCGCACAGCAGCACTGTCAGCACTCCTGTAGGAAGAGCTGCATGATCCCCGTCCGGAACGATGTGACCAGGGTACTTTCTATCTTCCACTTATGCTCATAATCAAAAAGGGGGGAGGAGTCCTAAAAAACAATGATTTACAATGATAAATAAAAACAACAAACTTTTTAAAATTTTTATTTGGTGTTAACTCCACAAGAAAACAAAAAATCAGTTACTGGTGTACGTAAAATCAGAACAATACAACCACGGGGAAAAGAATCTCAGCCCAGGAATGGAAACTGATACTTCAGTGCTATGGCTATGCAATGCGCTTCATACCACAGTGCGTTTCAGCGTTTGCCAACTTTTTAAAGAATGCTTTATCTTTGTGATCATCCATTCACAAAACTAAAAACCACACTTTCAACTCTGTTGCTGAAAGCCTCTGAGCTTTAGCTACTTAACTATGAAAACAAATAAATACAAAATTTGCCAATCCCTTTGCCCATTTGAGATCCATCCCTGTTCCCCTGTGGAAGGTGCTGTGCCTTCTTCTGGCCTTGTCTGAAGGATGCACCTTTGCCACCTGGAGCCCTTTGTTTAAAACAGCAGCTGTCGAATCAACTGTGCTCAAGGTTGTGTCTGAAATCTAATTATTTGGTCTCAGCTACATAAGCAAAGTATACTAGGATAATCGTCACTGTAGTGATTTTAAGAATTTACAACTTCCAATTCTTTTTTGCCTTTGCTGTTAAATTGTATTTCAGTGCAGATGCTAATCAATTTTTAGGAAGCTCCAAAAGAAAGAAAAATACATAAAAACTTATCTAAAGTGGGTAAATAAATAACAGCAACGTTAAAACCTTACACATGCACACACGCACACACAAACCCACTTTAAAGTGTCGAAACATGTGCTGTATAAAAATAAACCCTAACCTGTGGTGAGCTCAAACCCAACAGGCAGGACAGGCTTCTCACAGCGAGGACACACAGGCCACAAGGGCTCCATGGTCTTCGAGTGTATTTTATCAATTAAAGAAAAGGGAATAAAACGCTATTGTTCAAAGCAGATCTCAGACTGCACAGGCAGTTCAGCTCCCAGCTCATCGATGACGTGTTCACTGCCTCCCAGTGTCAGTAATAAAGCTGTCCAGTCCTTGTCAGAGTTTTTGGCTGTCCCTGGTGTTCCAGACATGCTAAATGGATTTCACAGATTAGGTGGGTTTTTTTTTAAACCAGTGGGTTAAAAAAGAAAAACAATTTAAAATGTTTAGGTTTTGTAAATATTGCTCCCCCTAGCCTCAATGTGCCACATCTCATTGTGACAGCTTGAGGAGGTGACCGGCACTCACAGACACAATGTGTCTAGGTGTCCTGACCCCCGGGTTCACCAAGTGACGCTGGACAGTCGGCACAGCAATCACACAGGCATGTGGGAAAGCCATTACTCTACCCATCCCGCCCCACCACACACAGAACGTGCCCAGAACATTCTCTCCAACACAAAATGAGATATAAGCTACACTACATCACAGCCACAAGAGCAGCTAGCTGCAGCAGCCAAAGATTCCTTTGGGTGATGAGGTGGCCTTTATTGAATGCCAAATGTTTACAATTTCAAGTTTGTGGGGCTCAACTCAATGTAGGTCATCAGAAAATAGTAATTTGAAACTATGCTCCTTATCATGCATTGTAAAACTTACCACAAAGAACCCTGAATGACGTATTGGTGTAAATGCAATTACAATATAGGAATAGGTTGTGGGGAGGGGTGTGCACCCCACTCTGCCTCACATACTGTCTCATACCCCAAATCCTTGGCTTCTTCAGTTAGCAAGAAAGTCACAAACCATAGTATCTTCCATGACACTCTAGGGAGAAAAATCCTAAGATATAAAACACAGTATTTTGTAAGTCTCTAAAAGCACAGCCTTGTGGTTCCCACTTCAAATGTACATGAGATTTTACTGAATGAAGACTGCATATGAATCACCCATGCTTCCCTCTGGCCTTCAAAAGGCACTGAGCCACGCCGGGTAAGGATTTATATCCCAGTTCTTAGAGAACAAAGCCTAAATGTTCCAAAGCTAAAGTCTCTGAATAGCAGAAGTGGTTGTTGACACTGCAATGCTAATAAGATTAATAGTGATATAACCGCAGTTAGAAGGTAAATTAACTGCAGTTAAGATGCAAAAAGCAGTGAAACTTCTAAGACAAGCACATGCACACCCATTCTTGGTTTGACAACACAATCTAGTCTATTTCAAATAGCCAAGAATTTAATAGCTGGGGAAAAAAAAATCTTCAACAGGATAGCTGTCCTCAACTCTAAAATAAGCAAGAAGAGAAAGATAATTACTGATCTGAATCAGTTAATTGAAGAAACCTAAGTTGTTGTTTTAGATTAACAGGCTCACAAAAGAGTAATTTTCCATCACATATCACTTTTAAAAAATAATTGTACTACTTTGCAGGTTTAGAGATGAGTTCGAGAAAAGAGGTCCTCTTCCCTGGGATCCGTCCATCCGCCCCCACCTTCTGAGCCCGAGTCTTCTGAGCCCGAGCTGGCACTGGAATACATCTTTCTGCGAAAGCCGTTTGATTTTGCTCCAGAATTTCTCTCTCCTGTACATCTTGCTTCATAAACAGAAGACACCTAAGATTGAAACAATTTTCAACATCAAAAAGAAACACTGTTTTCCAAAACGGCTGAGATACTCTTTCTTTATACACAGAAATGAAATTGTGTTCCTGTGGAGAGTTACAAAAATGTAAAGAGTTTTACCATTTTGGAGAAAAACAACATCTCCCTACCCATGAAGGACCCCAAATCCTAATTCTACATATTTGGTCATGTTAGGGTACGCTATACAAACAATTCTCTAACTTCTGAGTCGGTCTTGGAGAGCCTGGTACAGACTAGGAACTGTGCTGGGCACTGGGATCCCAGCGCTGGGGCTCCCATTCCAGTGAGCAGACAGACAAGGGGCCGACCAGGAGGCTGTGGCTCAGCCCGCAGAGGGCAGTGCTGGGAAGGAGGCTCTGTGCAGAGGTGCTTGTTGTGCAGGACTGTCTCCCCACCAGATACTAGACGCAAATGCAAATCCCTTGAAGTCACAGCTACTACCAATGTCCCATCGCTAACTGGCAGCAGCCCCACCCCGTATCCACATGGCAGCCCTGTCCCTGACTGAGAATCAAGGCAGGATCCCAGGAAACCACAGAGTAAGGGAGAGTAGCGCCAGAGGGGCCAGACATACAGGACCTCATGGTTGGCAGTGCTGACCCTGGGGTCCACGTCACCCATGGCTCTGTGACTTTAGATACATGGCTCTCAGTGTTTATATGCCTAAAATGCAATGACAGCAGCCCCTGCCCCAGAGGGTCACTGTGAGCCCGTGAGGCCTTTCTGTCCGCTGTATGGACAGACTGGAGAGAGAGCAAGTGAGGGGACGGACAGTGGAGACCACAGCAGCCATTCAGAAGGGCACAGTGGTGAGGAGCAGTGGCTGAGGGTGGAATCCGCAGGACTGGCAGGCGGGCCACTGCTGCCCATTCTCCCTTCCAGGTGAGATGCCAGGGGCTGATGGGAACCGTGCGCTGGGCAGTACACCTGCCTGTCCTGTGAAGTCGGCCAGGCGACGGCAGGACTTGACAATGATGCTGTATGGTGCTCGGGAAGACAACTCCTACAAGGACTTGAACTGACCCTGAGGGCAAAACAGGACTTTCCCTGGATTCATTCACCTGCCTGCCCGCCCAACTAGGGAAGGGCTAGACCAGGTTAACTAGGCACAGGCTCTGCACCAGCCTTCAAGGTGCTCAGGGCTTGCTAGGGAGGCAGACTGGAGAGATCTAACAACCAAATGCTCTGCGACAAGCCAGGTTCGACAGAGGCTGCAGCAAGGACACAGACGGGACGGGACCATTCTGCAGAGGCCAGGAGGGGTAGGAGAAAGTGCACTGCAACTGGGAGGCTGAGGCAAGAGAAACGCCTAAGCCCAGGAGCTGGAGGCTGCTGTGAGCTGTGTGACGCCACGGCACTCTACCGAGGGCAAAGTGAGACTCTGTCTCTACAAAAAACAATAAAAGAAAAAAAAAAGTGCACTGGAAGGGCTCCCTTTGTGCTGTTCTTTGAAAGATGAAAAGGGTGCCCACCCGAGGATTTAAAAGGCAAGGACAGGATCAGCTTTGCACTTAGAAACCCCAGCTGGCTGCAGTGGGAGAGAAAGACTGCAGGAAGAGCAGGATTCCTTAGGAAAACCTGACAATAAATGGTTGAGGCTGGAGATGATGCAGCCCCAAACCAAGGGCAGGGAGCAAGAAAGGCCACTGCCAGAGACCTCGTGATTCCTGTGTGTATGTGGGGGGTCACATGATTCTAGTTTTCAGACTCGAGTCACGAGTGAGGCGCTGGCCATTTGTAAGTTAATGGGAAGGAGGAGGACAGTCCACTTACCCTATTAAAATCTAACAGACGTTCTTCATTACTGGGTATTTCTTTAACATCTGGATAATCTTCTATACCATTCTCTCCCTTGGCATTTGTATAACATTCTTAATCATTTTGAATGGAGAAGGGAAAAGAGGAAATTCCATTAAGACACAATTACGAAACATACATTCTTGTTTCCTTTTTCTTTTTTTTGCAGTTTTTGGCTGGGGCCGGGTTCAAACTTGCCACCTCCAGTATATGGGGCCGGCGCCCTACTCCTTCAGCCACAGGGTCTTGTTTCACTTTTTGTTGAAAAATTAGATGTTAGGTCTCCCAATCCATTGGAGATTTTAAATAGTCACTAAGAGCCCATCTAGCCAGATGTATAAAAGAAAAATGCTGTGCCAATAAAAAAAATTCTTAAATTGCTTAGTGAATTGTAATTTTAAAAATAGGCCAGTATAACCATCATACATTCCTGCTATTCCACCAGGAAACATTCACTGGGCAAATCACACCTATAATGTGGTAGGCCCTGGGAACACAGGGGAGAGAGAGCACACAGTCTGTGCGCTCCAGAAGGAACGCTGTGTGGGGGAGACAGACGCCACACCATACGCGTGATCAGGAATCAGATGAACAGGGAGTCTCACACAGGAGGAAGTGCAACGGAGAAAACAGAACAGGGCAACATCCTTGTTCATTCTTCCTTGACTCGAAAGCACACTAAACTATGTATTCATTGTATCTGAGGAACAGGGAAAAGAACTGAGGCCAGTGGTTCAATTAGACAAATGGCCCATAGAATGGGAAGCAAATGTAAGCTGGAAGGAGAAGCAGCCAGATAAATGAATAGATAAATAAATGATTTATTTATTGAGACAGAGTTTCACCATGCTGCCCTCGGTAGCATGCCAGGGCATCACACTTCACCTCCAACTCCTGGGCTTTAAGTGATTCTCTTGCCTCAGCCTCCCAAGTAGCTGGGCCTACAGGCGCCCGCCACAAGGTCTGGCTTTTTTTGTTGTTGTTGCAGTTGTCATTGTTTGGCAGGCCTGGGCAGCTTTTGAACCGGCCAGTATTTGTGACCAGCACCCTACCCACTGAGCCATGCGTGCTGCCGCAGCTAGATAAACTTAATACGTCCAGTTGTTTGCAGCCTTGGTGGTATATTCTCATCATCTGGGAAGTTTTAAAGAGCCCCAACTCCCCTGAGACTCTGACTGACCTGGTCTGGCTGTTTTCTGAAAACCTTGCTAGTAATTCATTCACAGCAAGACTGAGAACCTCGGCTGCACATCTTGACTGGCCACTGATTCCTCTTAACTCCACGAAAGATGTGGCTGAGTCAGAGGCACAGGAAAGAATGAGAACTTGGCCAGGGCTGGATGTGCCATGGGCTTTGACATTCATGGCATGAACACCCTTGGCTTTAACACGCTTGAGCATCTCTTTCCTTAAAACCAGATGATACCTCCCACCCTGCTGCAGGTACCATGAGGTGGTTCAGATGATATGCCTACTCCACGTGCAAACCCCAGACAAGGCCAGCCCCCAATGAGTGCCACTGGGGAGCAAGCCTGGGCCAAGGGCAAGGCCACCTGGGCCCTGTTGGGCCTCTCGCCATGACTGTGTTGGCCACGACCTTCAGATCTGATGGCTGCAGGTACCCCAAGCTATTGTTTTAGGTTCATAAGAATAACCCAGATTTGGGGAACTACACAGACTTCAGCCAATTCCAAGTTATTGTATTTACTTATTCACTGTTTTTTGTTTTGATATAGGTCTTGCTATTGCCCAGGCTGGACTGCAGTGGCCTGATCATAGCTCACTGAAGCCTCACACTCCTGGCTTCAAGTGATCCTTCCATCTTGGCCTCCCAAAGTGCTGGGTTTACAGGCATGAGCCACTGAGTCCAGTCTGCCATCCATTTGTGATGTAACTTTGGGCAAATTATTTAACCACTTTGAGCCCCAGTGCCCTCATCTCTGACGAACTTTATCATTTTTCCTCATAGGTTTCTATGCAAATTCAAAGTGATGATATGTGTAGAGTCTCAAGCAGTGTCTAGTATACACAGTGACATCTTCTGTGACTGTCACTAACCAAAGATACGGGCCTGCGGCTGGGCCAGCTTTAGGGCAACTGGGGAGGAAGCCAGGTGAACTGTGCTGAAGCTGAGGGACCTCAGCTCCACTTACGGAGGCACCTGTGCTTGGCTTACGCCACCATGCTCCTACCCACTCCAAGCCTAAATCCATTTGGTTACCCCTTGTCCTTGACCGGGATATATATGCTTGCGGATAGAGGAAGAGCCATCTGCACCTTAGCCCTTCATCTTCTCTTGCTGCTGCGGGAATCCTATATGCACAGAAGGATTTCATCATGCCCCAGGCACTGGCAAAGGCAAAGCTGATGCTATTGTTGTTTTCTATGATGTTCATGTGAATGCCACTGGTTTTGCATGAACCAGTTGTATGCCCACAATGTTCCAGGTACTTTACCCTACGGGGAAGGCTATGTACTTAAGCCCTGCACTGCTGTCTACATTGCTTTGCTGTAGGGCTCTTTTTTTGAGACAGAGTCTCATGATGTCACCCTCGGTAGAGTGCCGTGACCTCACAGCTCACAGCAACTTTCCAAATCTTGGGCTTAAGCGATTCTCTTGCCTCAGCCTCCCAAGTAGCTGGGACTGCAGGCATGCACCACAATGCCCGGCTGTTTTTTTTCTTGTTCTTGATGTTGTTTAGCTGCCCTGGGCCTGGTTCGAAACCACCAGCCTTGGTATATGTGGTGGGCGCCCTGCCGACTGAGCTACAAGCTTTGCCCCAGATGCATCACTTTTGAGCCCAGTATCTTTGCTCTACTGTAAAAGTGGACAATGCTACTTTTCCTTCCCAGGGATGCTGCAAGTTCTCAGGTCAGCCCTTGGCTCAGAATAGCACATGACTGCTATTAATCATTTGAATCATTTGAAGCATCAGGAGTCACCAGCCCCTTTGGCTGAGAGGGTGGAGTGATTACCTGTCTCCCTGGCTAACCTCCTTCTGAGACTATATGCTCCACCCACAGAAGCTAAAAGAAAGATGTGGCTGGGTGGGTATACTGATTTGCGCTCAGGACTTCAAGACCACCCTAAGCAAGAGCGAGACCCCCATCTCTACCAAGAAAGCAAAGCAAAGAATAGAAAAGAACAGAAAAGGCTCGGTGCCTGTGGCTCAACAGGCTAAGGCGCCAGCCACATACACCTGAGCAGGCGGGTTCGAATCCAGCCCGGCCCCGCCAAACAATGACGGCTGCAACCAAAAAATGGATGGGCGTTGTGGCCAGGTGCCTGTAGTCCCAGCTACTTGGGAGGCGGAGGCAGGAGACTCGCTTGAACCCAGGAATTAGAGGTTGCTGTGAGCTGTGATACAACAGCACTCTAATCCAGGGTGATAGCTTGAGGCTCTGTCTCAAAAAAAAAAAAAAAGAACAGAAAAGTAGAAGAAAAGAGAAGGAGAGGAGAGGGGAGGGGAGAAAGGGCAGAGGAGAGGAAAAGGGAGAGAGGCCAGCTGGCCATTGTGGCACATGCAATATAGTCCCAGCTACTGGGAAGGACAGCTTGAGCCCCAAAATTTGAGGTTGCTGTGAGCTATGATGAAGCCACTGCACTCTAACCAGGGCAACAGAGTAACACTCTGCCTCAAAAAAAAAACAAAAAAACAAGCAAAGACACTTCAGGCAGCGCCTGTGGCTCAGTGGGTAGGGAGCTGGCCCCATATACTGAGGGTGGTGGGTTTGAACCCAGCCCCAGCCAAACTGCAACAAAAAAATAGCTGGGAGTTGGGGCAGGCGCCTGTAGTCCCAGTATACTCGGGAGGCTGAGGCAAGAAAATCGCCTAAGCCCAAGAGCTGGAGGTTGCTGTGAGCTGTGACCCTATAGCACTCTACCGAGGGCGATTAAAAAAAAAAAAGACACTTCATAATATCACTGCAAAGCACTGTCTAACAATCATTTAAAAGACTGGTTGCCATTATCTGTCCAGCAAATACCACCTCACAATTAAAACAAAGTATTACATGCAAGCATGTACCAGGAACTGCTGACAGAATGTAACCAAGAACTTGGACGTAAGAGTCAGAAATGGACTAAGGATGTGGAGATAGCCCCGCCCACTAATGAAGCATCAACTCACTGTAAGGCATTGGTCCCTGCCACGAGAGTTGCCCACAGGGCAGCTCTGGGCACTTCTTGCCCAAGTTCTGTGAACTGCCTCTGTGGCTTATGCTCACCCAATTCTCTAGACTGGGCACACAAGAAGCAGAGTGTGGACATTGTGGCACATGCAATAGTCCCAGCTATTGCCCGGAGTAAGGCAATGGCAGTCGGTAGATCGAAGTAAATAGAATCAAGGGGTTCAGTAGAAGATGAGTTTACAGAATGACTTTCTGTGAGTAAGAAGGCGCCTATGAGCCCAGGCGTCTACCTCAGCCTGAAGCTCAGTTTTCTGCTGTACAGGGCAAAACTGCCTGGCTACAAGAAACATAACCTAGACCATGGCAGCTAACTGCATGACTTCAGGCAAATGACAGCACTCAATCTGACTCAGCCTTCTCATCTGAAAACTAGGGGGGAACATCTTTTAAAGCTCTTCTGGGGCTTATCCTTATGATCCAGCCGAACCTCAAGGAAGGAGAAGGCAGGGTTTGGGGAAACTGTGGCTACAGATCAGAGAAAAGCAAGCATTCCCAAAGAGTGAAATGGGCCAACACAGCCTTGCAGCCAGGAGCTGCGTAAGGTCCATGCTGCGAAGGAAAGCCAGCAGGAGCTTTCTGAGCCCCTGGTGTGCACAGGGCACCAAGGCTGGTGAGACGTCATGGCTCTGAGTTAACTACAAATTAGCTGGGGAGACACATATGAATGTGTCAGTATCAGCAGATTTAAAAGCTCAGGGCTCTGACAGGAGAGAGTATTAAACAGCTATGACAGCCAACAGAAGCCTAAGAGATGACAAGCTCAACTAATCCCTTCAGTCTGCATTCTTAGTTCCCCAGGCTCTCCAAGTTCCAAGTGTAGCTTTGTAATCCCCTCTCGGCGTGTTCACCTGGAAGGCTCACACCGATCACTTAAAAAATACCTCGAACTGGCTTGGCGCCTGTGGCTCAAAGGACAAAGGCGCCAGCCGCATACACCTGAGCTGGCGGGTTCAAATCCAGCCCAGGCCCGCCAAACAACAATGACGGCTGCAACCAAAAAATGTCCGGGCGTTGTGGCGGGCGCCTGTAGTCCCAGCTACTTGGGAGGCGGAGGCAGGAGACTCGCCTGAGTCCAGGCATTGGAGGTTGCTGTGAGCTGTGGTGCCACAGCACTCTACTCAGGGGGACAACTTGAGGCTCTGTCTCAAAAAAACACAAAAAAACAAAAACAAAACCTCCAACTAAAAATCTTCCTCAGCAAATCAACTCGTGCTCCTGTCTCCCTTCCTATTCACAGAAAGTCATTCTGAAAACTCATCTTCTACTAAACCCCTGGATGCTATGTACTTTGATCTACCCACTGACATTGCCTTACTCTGGGCCCTAAATTTTGAAGTGCCCTTCAATTTTTCAATTCAATGTCTACTCTGTTACTAGAATCGTTCTAAAGACTCTTCTAACCTCAACACCCTCCCATCTGAAATCGTTTAAATTTCAGCTTTGCATTTCTGTGGTTAGTTAACCCCCCTAACTTAACCAAAACCCCAAACTTCGAGACAGGCTGTTTCCCTGTCTGCCTTTCCAGCTCAGCCATCAGGGGAGACCAACGGGTCCCTGCTCCTTCAACTCGCACGGACCCTTCTCTTTGGTGGGGGCTGTTCTTTCCCCAGGGACTGCCTGATCAGTCCTCCTCCAAGACTCAAGGGGGCTTATACACATCTGGTCAAACTTGGCAGTGCTTTTATGTTTTTCCTTCCTTTACATCAGGCTACGGCTGAGTTTCAAAGCAAGATCCAGTTTTCATTCACCTGTGTCCCGAGGTATGACAAAGTGCTAGTCGCACAGAAACCTCTTGGTAAATGTCCTTACACTGACATATGCAAAAGAATTGAGGTTTTTTTTTTTTTTTTTGTAGAGATAGAGTCTCACTCTGTTGCCCTCAGTAGAGTGCTGTGGCGTCACAGCTCACAGCAACCTCCAGCTCTTGGGCTTAGGTGATTCTCTTGCCTCGGCCTCCTGAGTAGCTGGGACCACAGCCACGCACTGCAACACCCGGCTATTTTTCTGTTGCAGTTTGAACGGGGTCGGGTTCGAACCTGCTACCCTCGGTATACGGGGACAACGCCCTATGCATTGAGCCACAGGCACCACCCTGAATTTCGTGTTCTTAATGAATAAGAAATCAGAGAAAATAAATAAATAAATACAAAGGTCCTTACCTTCACACTCTGATGCAGGAAAAAGAGGAGAGTACAAAGCTTTTTCCCACCAAGTCTGCTTTTCTTGACTTCTATTCATTCCTTGTACATCAGAGTTCAATACAGGAAACTGCTAATTAAGCCAAATATAAAAAAGAAAAGTTTACAAAGTTCAGAATAGAGGAAAAATTCAAGCATTATTAAGTATGAACCACAAACCAAGAATTTTTTTTTTTTTAGGCTAACCAAGTGAAACAGAGAGAACCCCAGGAATTTTAAACTGGTGAGTTTTTATGCTGTTCTGGGTAAGGTGAATTGAAAAAAATGTGTTCATAGCATATAAACAAAGTTTTTCTTAAGAAGTATTTATAAGAAGTGGAACAAAAATTTTCACCAAAAAAAAAAAAAAAAAAAAAAAAATTCCCCAAAACTCTTACAAGGCAAAACCATGAAATAACAGGAACTTCTCCCAAGTAAGGCAAATTTCTCAATTTCAGAATCTACAGAGATAAGGGGGCAGCCCTGAGCACGAGGTGCTCTAGAGCAAACTGAGGGGATGAAGGGTATATGTGGGGGTCTTCTCCCTCACACATTAAAACACATTTAGGGAAGAGGAAATAAAAGAAGAAATGGAATAGAAGAAAAAAAAATTTTTTTTTTTTTTGAGATAAGAGTTTCATTTTGTCACCGTTGATAGAGTGCTGTGGTGTCCCAGCTCATAGCAACCTCAAACCTCTTGGGCTCAAGCATCAACCTAAATGTCTTCATAACAAAATTATGCTGGAGGTGGCAGGTTCAAACCCAGCCCTGGTCAAAAACTGCAAAAAAAAAAAAAACCTTCTAACTCTGCTTTAGAAATAAAGTCTAAGGGCTCAGTGCCTGTGGCTCAATGGGCTAAGGCACCAGCCACGTACACCTCAGCTGGTAGGTTCGAACCCAGCCCCGGCCCCCCAAACAACAATGATGGCTGCAACCAAAAGATGGCCCGGCGTTGTGGCGGGTGCCTGTAGTCCCAGCTACTTGGGAGGCGGAGGCAGGAGCCCAGGAACTGGAGGTTGCTGTGAGCTGTGATGCCACAGCACTCTCTCCCGGTGATAGCTTGAGGCTCTGTCTCCAACAACAACAACAACAAAAATTATCTGCTTAGGTGAGAACCAAAAGAACACTGAGACTAAAACCAAATTACAGCTTAGAATTCACTTATTCAGGCTCGACGCCTGTGGCTCAACGGGGTAAGGCGCCAGCCATGTATACCTGAGCTGGCGGGTTCGAATCCAGCCCGGGCCCGCCAAACAATGACGGCTGCAACCAAAAAATGGCTGGGTGTTGTGGAGGGCACCTGCAGTCCCAGCTACTTGGGAGGCGGAGGCAGGAGACTCGCTTGAGCCAAGGAATTGGAGGTTGCTGTGAGCTGTGATGCCCCAGCACTCTATCCAGGGTGACAGCTTGAGGCTCTGACTCAAAAAAAAAAAAAAAAGAACTCACTTATATCAAATTCACAATAGGAAACAGTCATCCAAATGAAACGAGCAAATGACTTCTGAGAGCCGGTAGACTCACACCCTTCCCAACTGGTGGATGTGGCAGAGTGGAAAGGTGCCCAGGCCCAGAAGAAGGACCAAGCTGAATCCAGCTCCACACCATTACCAGTCCTAGTTAGACCTGGGCAGGAAGAACTAGACACGACGTGATCAGTGGTAGACAGACAGCAGTTATCACACTGATCAAGGATGGTCCTTGTGAGTGCCCATCAGAGGACTCCTGGCTGGCTGGAATTACCATGTGTATCCTGGGGTATGTGGGTGGTCAGAGCAACCCCCTGACACACACTTTCTTCACTGTCTCTATATCTCTGCACCGCCCAGGGTTCATAACACTTTGTTCTCGACAGACATTTAAATACTGCATACACATTTATGTTTAAAGTTTTCAAGGACATTTGATTTTCTGTTCATGTTTAAAATCTAAGCTGATTTAGTAAGGAATAATCATTAATTTTCTAATAGGACTTTTTTTGGGGGGGGTAGAGACAGAGTCTCACTATGTAGCCCTCAGTAGAGTGCTATGGCATCGCAGCTCACAGCAACCTCAAACTCTTGGGCTTAATTGCATCTCTTGCCTCAGCCTCCCAAGTAGCTGGAACTACAGGCACCCACCGCAACGCCTGGCTATTTTATTTGTTGTAGTTGTCATTATTGTTTAGTAGGGCTAGCTTGGGTTTCAAATCTGCCAGCCTCGGTGTATGTGGCCAGCACCCTAACAGTATGTTATGGGCACCCAGCCATAATAGAATTTTTTTTTTTTTTTTTGAGACAGAGCCTCAAGCTATCACCCTGGATAGAGCACTGTAGCATCACAGCTCACAGCAACCTCCAATTCCTGTGCTCAAGCGAGTCTCTCCGCCTCCCAAGTGGCTGGGACTAAAGGCTGCCACAACGCCTGGCCATTTTTTGGTTGCAGCCATCATTGTTGTTTGGCAAGCCTGGGCTGGATTCGAACCTGCCAGCTCAGGTGTACGTGGCGGCGCCTTAGCCCATTGAGCCACAGGTGCCGAGCCCCTAATAGAATTTTTATTATTCTTTTATTTTTATTGAGATACCTTGTTGCCCAAGCTAGAGTGCCCCGGTGTCAGCCTACCTCACAGCAACCTCAAATTCCTGGGTTCAAGCAATCTTCCTGCTTCAGCCTCCTGAGTAGCTGGGACTACAGATGCCTGACACAATGCCCAGCTAATTTTTCTATTTTTATTTTATTTTTTTGTATAGACAAGAGTCTCACACTTCATCGCCCTTGGTGGAGTGCCGTGGCATCACACAGCTCGCAGCAACCTCCAACTCCTGGGTTTAGGCGATTCTCTTACCTCAGCCTCTTGAGTAGCTGGGACCACAGGTGCCTGACACAACGACTGGCTATTTTTCTGTTTTTGCAGTTTGGCCAAGGCCAGGTGTGAACTTGCCACCTTTGGTATATGGGAACGGTGCCCTACTCGATGAGCCACATGCGCTGCCCACTACTTTTTTTTTTGAGACAGAACCTCAAGCTATTGGATAGAGTGCTGTGGCATCACAGCTCATAGCAATCTCCAATTCCTGGGCTCAAGGAGTCTCGTGCCTCTGGCTCCCAAGTAGCTGGGACTACAGGCACCCGCTACAACGCCTGGCTATTTTTTGTTTGCAGCCATCATTGTTGTTTGGTGGGCCTGGGCTGGATTTGAACCCACCACCTTAGGTGTACATGGCTGGCGCGTTAGCCCATTGAGCCACAGGTGCCGAGCCACTATTTCTATTTTTTAGAAAGAGTTTCAAGCTGTTGCTCTGTGGTGAATGCTGTGGTGTCATAGCTCACAACCACCTCAAACTCTTGGGCTCAAGCTATCATCTTGCCTTAGTTTTTCTATTATTTTTTTTTTAGTCAGGGTCTCGCTTTGCTCAGGCTGGTCATAAACTCCTGAGATAAAGTATTGTTACACTTTTAACTAAATCATTTTCTGAGTCTAAAACTGATTAATTAAAAAACACAATTACTGGCGCCTGTGGCCCAACGGGCTAAGGCACCAGCCACGTACACCTTAGCTGGTGGGTTCGAATCCAGCCCGGGCCCACAAAACAATGACAGCTGCAACCAAAAATTGGCCGGGCATTGTGGCGGGCACCTGTACCCAGCTACTTGGGAGGCAGAGGCAAGAGACTCACTTCACCCCAGGAATTGGAGGTTGCTGTGAGCTGTGATGCCACGGCATTCTATCCAGGGTGACAGCTTGAGGCTCTGTCTCAAAAAAAACAAACAAACAAACAAAAAAAACCCAACAACACAATTATTACACAACTAAAGGGGAATTGGCTTGGTACCTGAGGCACAGTGGTTACAGTGCCAGCCTCATACTGAGGCTGGCAGGTTCGTTAAACAATATTGACACCTGCAACAACAAAAAATACTGGGTGTTGTAGCAGGCGTCTGTAGTCCCAGCTACTTGGGAGGCTGAGGCAAGAGAATTGCTTAAGCCCAAGAGTTTCAGGTTGCTGTAAGCTGTGATGTCACTGCACTCTATCGAGGGTGACACAGTGAGACTCTGTCTTAAAAAAAGGGGAGGGGAGGATGGAACTACTTTCAACTTTCATTTTCACATAACTTTTCAGAAATAGTCCTAAATTAGAAACTGAAAGAGAACTGTATTGTCAACCTAGAGTGTGAGTTAACCTTCACTATTTTCTCCTGCAGATTATCCTAACAATGAAAATTAATATTGCTGGCTTGGCGCCTGTGGCTCAGCGGGCTAAGGCGCCAGCCACATACACCTAAGCTGGCGGGTTCGAATCCAGCTCAGGCCCACCAAACAACAATGACAGCTGCAACCAAAAAAAAAAAAAAAATGGCCAGGCGTTGTGGCGGGCGCCTGTAGTTCCAGCTACTTGGGAGGCCGAGGCTGGAGACTCGCTTGAGCCCAGGAATTGAAGATTGCTGTGAGCTGTGATGCCACAGCACTCTACCCAGGGTGACAGCTTGAGGCTCTGTCTCAAAAAAAAAAGAAAATTAATATTGCTACTGAACAGATGCCAAGGCCAGAACAGACCAGACAAGCAAGCAGAGGAGGCTGCAATGTACAAGATCTATAGTTAATTCAAGGGAGCGCCTGTCATGTAACGCACAACACCATTAAGATCTCACTGGAAAGGCTTTACCTACTCTGTGAGATTACTTAGTGCTTATTCAGGCAAAGAAGGAAGGCTTCCCTGGCCAAACCTTACTTTTTTTGAGACAGAGGCTCACTATGTTGCCTTCAGTAGAATACTGTGGTCTTCTAAGTAGCTGGGACAACAGGTGCCTGCCACAACACCCAGGTATTTTTTGTTGTTGCAGGTGTGATTGTTGTTTAGCAGGCCTGGGCCAGGTTTGAACCCGCCTGCCTCAGTGTATGTGGCCAGCGCCTTAACAACTGAGATACTGTGCTGAGCCACAACTTTCTCCATCAACCCAAAGGCACTACTGAAGAGAGATGGATTTGGAAGTAATAGGTTCCTACTTAAAAAAGGAAATGGTCTGGGCAGCTTGTGGAACAATCAGTCTAGTTATATTGCGTATCTTTTTATCCTTCTGTGAGAATGAGAGAACAGGGGTACGGGAGAGGCAGGAAAGGGAGTGAGAATTCACAGTGGGGGACAGTGTGACATGACAAGGTCAGGGAGAGCAGTGGAGAAAGGGGGGCCCTTTAGGGCAGCATAAGCAAGAGCTTCCTACTGGCAGGGACCATGCTGTTTTTATAGATGCATCTCCAGGTACAGGCTGGGCACAACTTAGATACTCAGTTCTGCTGACCTCAAGAAAGTTTCTACTGGGCCAAGCCTAGGATTATCTAGTACATCAATTCCTCCTTCTCTCCTGCAAAAACCATTGTGAAGAGCATGCCACGGTGTGCATTTTAGACGTCTGTATCTGTACCTTTCATTTGAATTTCAATTCCTGAAGCAGGGATTTACTTGTCCTGTTGATGCTACATTGAATCCATCCTTTTATGCCTTTTCTCCACTCAGTGGTTTCCAACACTTAAGTTGCACAGCAAAGACGACCACATGCTTTCGGCTAATATCTGTTTAATGTATTAATTCAACTCTGGGTAAGTTGTGAATGAAGAGAGTTGAGGCAACTGAATGCAGGGCCGGGCTGGGTGACCACAGATGAACAGCCACAACTGCTCACCTCAGAGCTGCTCTCACTCCCACTGGTGTCCTCCGGCTCCAAGTGCTTCCCCACCCTGGCCCTTTACAAGGAAGCCTGCCCTGACACCGTCTCTAACCCTGCAAACTCCTGTAAGTACCACTGACCACCTGCATTCCCTTCCAGCTCTTTTTTTGTGTGTATGTGTGGAGAGTCTCGCTTTGTTGCTCTTAGTAGAGTGCAGTGCATCATCATAGCTCACAGGAACCTCAAATTCCTGGGCTCAATGATCTTTTTGCCTCAGCCTCCTGAATAGCTGGGACTACAGCAGCCACCACGCTGCCAGGCTATTTTTTCTGTTTCTAGTAGAGACAGGGTCTTGTTCTTGCTCAGGTTGGAACTCTTGAGCTCAAGCGATATTCCCACTTCAGTCTCCCAGAGTGCTAGGACTATGGACCTGAACCACTGCTACCCTCCCCGCTCTCAATAGCATTCACATTCTGACACACAATGTAACTTGTTTCCTCTCACCTCCCCACCCCAAGCCTAGATGTGACTCCTCAAAGGAAGGAATCTTGTTACCTACTCCCAGCACCAAGAAGGGCACCTGGCCTAACATGCGCTTAATATGTACCTGATGAAGGAAAGAAACAGTAAAAAAAAGAGAGAAGACATAAACTTATTCCAAAAGCCTGACCAGAATTTTTTGGTTTTTTTTGAGACAGTCTCACCATGTTGCCCTTGGTAGAGCGCTGTGGCATCACAGCTCACAGCAACTTCCAAACCCTGGGCTTAAGCGATTCTCTTGCCTCAGCCTCCCAAGTAGCTGAGACTACAGGTGCCCACCACAATGCTGGCTATTTTTAGAGATGCGGTCTTGCTCTAGCTCAGAGTTGGTCTTGAACTCATCACCTCAGGCAATCCTCCCGCCTTGGCCTTCCAAAGTGCTGGGATTACAGGCGTGGGCCACAGAAATTCTTTAGAAAATGAAAGCTAGGTGAAGGAAAACAACAGCTTCACAGTTTTAAATTCTCACTAAATACTTCTAGTTGTTCTGGGAATAGTGCTCTATGGTCAGTTTTCAGTCAACTGGCTCACAAAAAGGAAAAGAAAGCCTCCAACAGGCTTGGCTCTTCGGAAAAAAGAAAAAACATAAATGAAGAGATTCTGAGTGTGCAGAGATAAACAAGAGACCCTGACTCTCCTGAGTTTAGTTTTCCTCTGCTTATACGAAGTGGATAGTGGGAGGCACTTTGGTTCTCTCCATGACTCTAGGTCCTGGGAAGGCGTCTCAACTCCTCTGAGCTTACATGTTCTTCAGCTACGTGAAAGACATCAACCCCATGAGGCCTGAGGACATCCAGGCACAGGTGGACCGGATGCCACACCACCAGGGTGCCCAACTGCCCTCCACAGGGCTGCCCTGGCCTGCAGACAGGGAGAAGTCTTCTGCTTCTTTTCTGTGCCTCAGAGTTCTTGGCACTAAGATGGCAACCGAGGAATCAACAAGGAGAACATTTTTGCCCCAAGTTTGAGAACACTTTGCTTTACCTGTGCTACCTGACACCCTCCACTCGATGCCTCAGGGGACACAAGCTGTCCACAGCTGCCCTGCACACTTAGCAGATTGCCAAGAACATCTGCATCCTCCTTCCACCCCTGAGGTTCAGCTAGGTTCACAAGCCTTTAGCTACACTGGCAACTCAGGGTTCTCCTGAAAGCTCCTATAGCACACACTGCTCACCGGCACCTCTCACCTGCCACACCACCTACAACTGCATTGGCCCAAAGCATTGACCCTGAAAGATAAAAGAACTATCTAGGTAAACTACAGTACACCCATGCAATGAAATACTATGCAGGAAAAAAAAAGGGTGATTATAATAAAGTACCATTTCAATAAAAAGAAAAAAATAAGAGGAAAAATATGTGGGCATGTATCTGCTTATAAGAAAACATCCTTAGAAAACACAACTCACATTAATGGTTGATATTAGGGAGGAAACTCTTCCCTGCGAATAACCCTCTTGTAACTTCTAGATCTAAGTCCTATGAAGTATTTACCTTTTTTTGGAGACACAGTCTTATCCTGCCACCCTGGCTACATACAGTGCAGTGGCATCATCATAGCTCACTGTAACCTCCAACTCCTGGGAGTAAGTGACCAACCTGCCTCAGTCTCTGGAGTAGCTGTGACTATAATTGTACACTGCCACCCCTGGCTTATTTTTCTACTTCTGTAGAAATGAGGTCTCGTTCTTACATAGACTAGTCTTGAACTCCTGGCCTCAAGCAATCCTTTCCCCTCAGGTTCCCAGAGTTCTAGGATTGTAAGCATAAGCCACCACACCTAGTGTGAATTACCTATTTCAATTTAAAATTAAAAAAATTACCTGATTACAAATTATCTTCTTTCTTTTCTTTCTTTCTTTTTTTTTTTTAAAGACAGAGTCTTATACTGTTGCCATTGGTAGATATAATATAATATTGTCACCCTGTGGCATCACAGCTTACAGCAACCTCCAACTCTTGGGCTTAGGCGATTCTCTAGCCTCATCCTCCAGAGTAGCTGGGACTACAGGCGCCTGTCACAATGCACGGCTATTTTTTTGTTGTAGTTTGGTAGAGGCCGGGTTCGAACCCATCACCCTTGGTATATGGGGCTGGCACCCTACTCACTGAGCCACCGGTGCTGCCCCAAAATAATCTTCTTAATTAGACTAAATTCTTCATGGGCAAGGACAAAGTCTTTTTTGTCCAGTGCACCCATCTTAGTGACAGTAATGCAAGGCTCATTGCACATAACTCAGCAGTTAGGGCGCTGGTCACATGCACCAAGGTTAGTGAGTTTGAACCCGGCCAGGGCCTGCTAAACAACAATAACAACAATAACAACAATAAAAAAAAAAACAGCCAGGCGTTGTGGCAGGAGCCTGTAGTCCCAGCTACAGGGAGGCTGAGGCAACAGAATCTCTGAAGGCCAAGAGTTTGAGATTACTGAGAGCTGTGATGCCATGGCACTCCACTAAAGGCCACACCATGAGACTCTGTCTCAAAAAACAAAACAAACAAAACAAAACCTGGTAATCAATAAACATTTGCTAAATTGAACGATACCAAACTTTTAAAAAGAATCATTCTTTTGGGTGGTACCTGTGGCTCAAAGGAGTAGGGCACCGGCTCCATATGCTGGAGGTGGTGGGTTCAAACACAGCCCTGGCCAAAAACTGCAAAAAAAAACCCCCAAAAACAAACAAAAAAGAATCATTCTTTTCATGCTCCTACACACCAATTCTATGGGAATTCCTACATTTTTAATCTCTAGCTCTGAAATGGAAGCTACCTTTGAATGGGCTTCACAGACTGCCTTCTCAAGACTGGTTTCACTCAGGAAAAGTGAGAGGAATACCCTCTCAGGAACTTCCAAGACTGGTCAAGCATGGCTTGGGCACCATGGCTCCCGCCAGGAATCCCAGATCTTTGGGAGGAATGCTTGAGGCCAGAGTTCTAAGACTAGCCTGGGCAACATAGTGAGAACTCAACTCTTAAAAAAAACGTGCACGGCTATGATTTAATAATAAAAACAATTAAAAAAAAATACTGACCAAGAACTGTGACAGAATGGAAAGACAAGTTCTAGCCCATCTTAGCACCTCCTCCACCCCTTTCCAGCCACTCTCTCAACCTCTCTGTACCTCAGACAAATCTATGAAGTAGGCTCCACCCAGCTCCAAACTGCAGAGACATGACCAAGAGATCAGTGCTGACAGTATCAGACTCTTAGACAACCCCAAAATGTCCTCTGGGAATTTTTTTTTAGTAGGTAAGATCTTTCAAGAAAACCAAGAATTCTGATAACACATAAATACATCAACATACTAGAAAGCGAAGGAATATGGTAGTGGTATGATGTAGAGTCCTGCTTCTTTCCTCTTTTTCTTTCTTCCCCATCTGGAACCAGGTGAAATACAAAGTACATAAAGGAATATTTAAGGATGAAAAGGGGGACAACAAACAAACAGATAAAGGCTAACAACATTATTTGGGTTTTTCTCAGCAGTTCAGATTTCAGTGGGTTTGATTAAATTCGTCCCCTTTGAGGTTCTCCAGGCCGGCTGATTAGAACAGTGACTCTTGAATCACCTGGAGGCTTCCTAATATAATAGGTTAGCCCAACACCTGGGCACTTTGATTCAGCTAATGAGCAAGGCATGGTCCACAGCCATAAGGAGCTTATCGTCTAGCACATAAGTAACTAATGAGAAACGGAAAATGTATTAAAAAGAGGCATGAAACACATGAAAATTAAAAGAAGGGAGAATTTTTTTTTTTAAAGAGACAGAGTCTCGCTTTGTCACCCTTGGTAGAGTGCCATGGTGTCACAGCTCACAGCAACCTCCAGTTCTTGAGCTTAGGCAATTCTCTTGCCTCAGCCTCCCGAGTAGCTGGGACTACAGGCATCTGCCACAACACCCGACTACTTTTTTCTTGTTGCAGTTTGGCCAGGGCAGGGTTTGAACCTGTCACCCCCTGCACATGGGGCCAGGCGCCCCACTCACTGAGCCACAGGTGCCCCCCTGGGGAGAAATTAATTGTGATACACAGTGGGGAGTAGAGCAGGAGAGAGAAGAGGACTCAGGCAGGCAAAGAAGTGTCAATGGAGGAGATAGCACCTGAAGTGAGCCTCAAGGTATGGCAAAATAAAGACATGCAAGGAGTGGGGGAGCAATGTTCAGGGCAGATGAGAGGAGGGGCAACAGTCCACTCTCTCTGGCCACAGGAGGCATGACTTCTAAACACCCCCAATTCTCTCTTTAATAAGCAATTTCTGGAGAAAGACCAGGCATTGCTATACCATCTAAAAGGTAAAAATGGGCAGATAACTAGACTTTTTTGTGTGAAGCAGTTTCTTTTTTAAAGTGTTATTTCTTATACAATCAATATAGCCTCAAACCATTTCTTAGGAATACAGTCAAGGGGTACAGTGACTTTCATTAATACAACTATTAATATTAATGTCATTTGATAGACTTAACATATAATTCATACAGCTTATTAATACGTACTCTGTGTAAAGCAATGAATACCTAAGTAAGGGCTGGGCGCCTGTGGCTCAATGGGCTAAGGTGCCAGCCACATACACCTGAGCTGGTGGATTCGTATCCAGCCCCAGCCTGCCAAACAACAATGACGGCTGCAACCAAAAAATGGCCGGGCGTTGTGGCGGGCGCCTGTAGTCCCAGCTACTTGGGAGGCAGAGGCAGGAGACTCGCCTGA
>CAUYON010056181.1:0-28942 GCA_963573935.1 Arctocebus calabarensis
TCAAAGAGTAGGGCAGCGGCCCCATATGCTGGAGGTGGCAGGTTCAAACCTGGACCCGGACAAAAATTGGAAACAAAAAAAAAGTGATCTTTTGTAACAACATGGATAGAACTGGAGACCATTCTTCTAAGAGAAGTATTGCAAGTATGGAAAAACAAACACCACATGTACTTAATACCAAACTGAAACTAGCTCATCAACTCTTACATGCACATATGGAAGTAAAACTCAATGGGAATCAAGTAGATGGGAGGGGTTGGAGGGGTTGGGTAAATTCACACCTAACTGGTACAATGAACACGTTCTGCGTGAAGGGCGCACTTATAACTTCAACTTAAAATGTACAAAAGCAAATTATGTAACCAAAACATGTGTGCCTGTGCAATTTCTGAATTTTTCTTTTTTTAAAGCACTCAATGGGAAAGAAAATAATTCCTGTTTCTGTTAATGAAAAACCTCTGTAGGTTACAGGAAAATATCACCACAATACAAAGGAAGCTGAATAGAGGAAGAAACATAGTTGCTTTTGCTTCCTCCCTTCTTCTGCACCCCTTACTCTAAGTGCAGGATTAATACTTTAGCCTTAGCAGTAAACAAAGCATTTGGAATGAAGATGTAAAGTCTTATGGTCTTTGGTCTTAAAAGTCCAGGGAAGACACATGAGGTAGAATCAATGTTAACTCTGGTTTTCTTTTCTATGATTGCCTATTTGCATCCCTTTTCCTTTGGGTTTTATGTCTTTTTCTCTTTGATTTACTGGAATTTTAGTCTGTCTTTAACATTTCACATCTCTTCTAGCCAGTTTATCAGTTGTGTATTAATTTTATTTGTGAAATTCTTTATTGAGTAGAAAATCTTGATTTTCATATAATTAAACTGGAACATTGTTTACTTTATAACTTTTTTTTAAGAGTTTGTTGAAGGATTCCTTCATTACTCATAGGGCACAAAGCACTCTTCTGTTTTCCTTCTCTTTTTTTTTTTCTTTTTTAATAATTTTCCTTTTCCCATGAAGGTCTCTACTCTATGTGAGATTACGTTTGTATGAAATATAAGGTAAGTATCAAAGTTTATTATTCTTCATAAAATGAATTATACTTCCCAATTTCATCTATAAAACAATATCTTTCTACTTTTTCCTATAGTGTTCATTAACACATGAGTCAATTTTGAGTTCATGCTGCCCAACGTGGTAGTCTTAGCCTCTTACACCTATTGAATACTTCAGACATGCTGTAAGCCTTAGTTGAAAAAATTATAAAAATGGAATTAATGGAAATAATTTTTTATATAGGTTACATGTGGAAATAACATTTTGCTTACACTGGTTTAAATGAAAATATATTAAGATTTATAGAATTTTGTTTAAGAAACTACACAAAAACCTAAAACCACGTATGTGTGGCTTGCATTATAGATACTATTTCCATTGGACAGCACAGCAATATGCTCTTTTGAAATATTAATTCCTGTAGCATATGCCATACTAGTTTTATTACTAGAATTTATCTTATTATCAGGTTAGGCAGTACCACCTTTTTCTTTTTTTAAAATGTGCTTGTAAATCTCCATTTTGAAATCTACTTAAAACTTTCAAGTTCTCAAAAAAAAATTGAGGTGGAATTTTCATACATGTAGATTTAATATACAAGATAGATGAGTATAAATGATAATGTTAGGTGTTAGGTTATACTATTCATGAACAAGATCCATCTCACTTTTTAAGACATTTTTCTATTACATTCTTCTACAGTTTTGAAATTTTCCCCATTCAGGTATTACATTTATTTTTAAGTTATATTCTAGATTTTTATATATTTTATATACATTGTATGTATGTATATGTGTGTGTGTGTGTATGTATATATATAATTTTATTTGCAATTGTGCATGTATTCTTTCTCGTTACTCTTCTTTTTTTTGTTTTTTGGGGTTTTTTTTGGCAATGAGGATACATTGACATATTTTAGTTGATGTTGTAGCCTGTGACCTAGCTGAATTATAATTAGTTTCAAGACCTAATTTGTTCATTCTGTTGAGTTTGTTGAATGTACCTTCTGCAAATACTAATAATTTTGTCTTTTTAATATTTATTCATGTAATATCTTACCATTCATCTTACTGTGGATTGCTAATACTATATTAAATTAAATTGTGATAATGGATGCTCTATCCTGTTCACAATTTTAATGCAAATTCAACAAAGTTTTCTCCATAAATTACAATATAACATTTTTTGCTTTAGTTTTTGTTTTATAATACATGTTTGTCCACTATAGGAAGTCCTATTGCATTTCTTATATTCCAAGAATTTTTATCCTAAATGTTTTCCAAAGCTTTTTTGGGAACACCTATTAGTAATTTATTAATACTTTTCTCTCTTAATTATAGAGACTAACTTTCCAATATTAAACCATCCTTGAATTCCCAAACAAATAATATATGATTTTTAAACATATAGTTGAAATTAGCTGGCAGCTACTTCTGAAAAACAGAAGTTTTTCAACTTGTGTTTATAATTTTATATTCTCTTATTGTTCCAAACTAGTTTTGATCATAGTTTGATAACATAAATAAACCTTTTCCCCTTTTTATTCAAATTGTCTAAAATTTTGTCACTTTACATATATTACAACATATTTCCTAGTTTTCTTGTACAAAATTGTAAGAGCTAATAGGAATGGTTCCCTGGAAATTTCACAGAACCTACAAGCAAAACAACTTAAACTTTGAATTTTTTATTTGTTTTGTTTTATCCGTGTGCGTGTATGTATCTTCTTTCTCCAGAGTTTTCTTTTATTTGTATTTTGTTTCTTAAGTGATTATGTGTTCATATATCCTATTTTTACTATTTCTAATTATGCCAAATATATTACTTGACCTTTTTGCCCAGAAAGTCATTCATTAATTTATTTCCAAACAAATTTAGAAACCTATAGTTAATTTACATGTTATTAAATTATGTTTGACTCTAGAGATCATATTTGTAGTACTTTTTATATTTTTCATTTTACATTTTGATGGTCTGCACTGTCTCCATTTTGGATTTCTCCAATAGGCTTATCAGGAAAGTTTCTATCTTATGAATCTTTCAAAGATAAGGGTGAGGTTGTTCTGTGTGTGTTTGAGTGGGTTATCTTTCAAAAAGTTATACCCTGACCTTTATAACTATTAAATTTGGGGGTTTTTCTGGAAACAGTTACATTTCTTCACTCAGTTTGCAGGGTAGAAGACTTACGTCATTTGTCTTCAATATACTATGTTTTTAAAAGCAAGATTTAAACTTAACAGATTTCTTAGCATTACTTTAACTCAAATTTTAACTTAAAGTGCTTTTATTGTCATTTAGTTTTAAGTATTTAAGATTTTTTTCTTTAACTGAAAGTTCATCGTGTAATTTTTGAAATTTTTTTTTTTTTTTTTTTTTTTGTAGAGACAGAGTCTCACTTTATCGCCCTGGGTAGAGTGCCAGGGCATCACACAGCTCACAGCACCCTCCAACTCCTGGGCTTAGGCAATTCTCTTGCCTCAGCCTCCCAAGTAGCTGGGACTGTATGTGCCCGCCACAATGCCCGGCTATTTTTCTGTTTTGCAGGTTGGCCGAGGCCAAGTTTGAACCCTCCACCTTCAGTATATGGGGCCTGTGCCCTACTCGATGAGCCACAGGCGCTGCCCTAAAATTTATTTTTAATAATCAAGAACTACATATACAATTAATTTATAAGTGTTCTTAATTTTACACATGTAACAGTTTTGCAGCAGACTATATTTTATTGATGTATTATTGTTTCTTTGAAATTTAATAAGCCTTTCTTTCTGATAACTTTTTATGAAAATTTCCTATAACTTGCAAAAAAAGATTTTATTTTTTAAAACATGAAGGTTAAACATGAAGGTTTTTCTGAATCAATTTGAACTTATTCATGATATTAAAACATTTATTTTTGCTTATTTGTTATTTGCTTTCTATATCTGTTTCTAAGAAACTGGCCCTAAAATACCAAATTCTTACTTGAAGTTTTTAGTTTTTCCATATGCTTCACTCTATTTCAGGTACATATATCCTTATAGTTATTATCAATTCTTGATGACCTATTCTTTGCTTTACCAGTGTATGTCAGGTCTCTGTTATGAGATATTTACCAGGAGTTCTATTTATCTAGTTTTTCATCATTGTACAGACCCACCTTATTTGATAGTGCTTTGCACATATTGGACATTTTGCAAAATGAAAATTAGTGGCAAGTCTGCATTAAGCAAGTCCAGCAGTGTTATTTTTTCTAACAGCATTTTCTAATAGTACTCATTTCTGCTGTCTGTGTTATATTTTGGTAATTCTTAAAATATTTAATTTTTTTCATTGTTATATCTGTTATGATAATTTGTGATCAATGACCTTTTATATTACTATTGTTCATTGTTTGGGCACCATAAATCATTTCCATACAAGATGGCAAACTCAATAAATGTGCATTTTCTGAGGGCGCCACTAACCAGCCATTTGCCTGTTTGTCTCTCTCTCCTTAGACCTTCCTATTCCCAAGAAAGAACAGTCATATTAATAATTTCCACTTAATAACTCCACAATAGCTTCTAAGTATTCAGTGAAAGGAAGAATTATACATCTCTTATTTTGTATTAAAAGCTTGAAATGATTAAGCTTAGTGAGAAAGGCAAGTCAAAACTTAAGATAGGCCAAAAGCTAGACCTCTTGTGCCAAACAGTTAGCCAAGTTATGAAAGCAAAGGAAAAGTTATTAAAGGAAATTAAAAGTGCTACTCCAGCAAACAAGCAAATAGGAATGCCAAACAACCTTCTTACTGATATGGAAAAAGTTTTAATGGTCTGGATAGAAGATCAAACCATCTACATTTCCTTAAACCAAAGACTAATCCCAAGCAATGCCCTAGTTCTCTTCAATTTTATTAAAGCTGAAAGAAGTCAAGAGCTGCATGACATAGTTTAAATCTAACAGCAGTTGGCCATATATATAAGAAAAGAACTCATTTACATAATATTAAAGTATACAGTGAAGTAGCAAGCTTTTTTTTTAAAAGGTTCAGATTAATATGAGGATACATATGATTAAGTTACATAGTCTGAATTTGTGAGGTAAAAGTCTGAGATGCCGATGTGTCCTTTACCCAGAAAGTGTGCCATATTTCCGTGCATTTTACCTGTGGGATGAGAGCTTACTAAATCCTTCCCCTTCCTCCCCACTTGAATTAATTGGCATACACTGGGGAAAAGAATCCCTATTTAATAAAGAATGCTTAGAGAATTGGTTAGCCACATATAAAAAACTGAAACTGGACCTGCACTTCTCACCACTTACAAAGCTTAACTCAGGATGGATAAAAGATTTCAATCTAAGACACAAAATTTTGAAGACTCTAGAAGGTAGCCCAGGAAAAACTCTTAAAATTATTGGCCTAGGGAAAGAATTTATGAAGACCCCACTGGCAATGAAGGCCATTTAACATGCTAATTGTTGCTCCACTGGCAACAACAAAAATAAATAAATGATCCCTGATCAAGGTAAAATGTTATGCAAAGCCAAGGACACAATTAACAAAATAAAGAAACAATTCTCAGAATGGGAGAAGATATTTGCATGCTATGAATCCAACAGTGGGATAATTATAAGATTCTACAAAGAACTCAAGTAAATCAACAAGAAAAGAGCAAGCAACCCCACTAACAACTGGGCAAGTGACCTGAACAGAAAATTTTCTCATGAGGACAAATTGCCAACAAACCCTTGAAAAAATGCTGGTTGGGACAGTGTCTGTGGCTCAAAGGAGTAGGGCACCAGCCCCATATGCCGGAGGTGGTGAGTTCAAACCCAGCCCCGGCCAAAACCCACAAAAAAAAAAAAAAAAGAAAAAAATGCTCGTCATCCCTAATTATCAAGAAAATGCAAATCAGGACCAAGGCAAGTTTCTTGCTATAGAAGCTACAACAACTTATCCAGAAGATATAGCCAAGATAATCCATGTAGGTAGGTGGCTTCCCTAAACAACAGATTTTTAGCCTTCTGTTGAAAGAAAATGGCATTTAGGACGTTGATAGCTAAAGAGAAGTGCTTGTCTTGCTTCAAAGCTTCAAAGGACTTGCTGACTCTCTTGTGCAGTTTGGTTTGATAGTCCCCTCCTACTCACAAGTTGAAATTTGATCTCCAAGGTTCGGGGTGAGGCCTGTTTGGGTCATGGTGCAGATCCCTCCTGAGTCTGTACTCATGTGAAGTAATGAAGAGGTCTCAGTCTATTAGCTCTCATGAGAGCAAGTTTTTAAAAAGATCCTTCCACCTTCCCCTACTCTGCCTCTTCCTCTCTCAGCATGTGATCTCTGCACAGCCGGCTTCCCTTCACCTTCTGCCATGAAAGAAAGCAGACTGAGGCCCTCACCAGAAGTAGATACTGGTGCCACACTTCCTGTACAGCCTGAGAGCCTTGAGCCAAATAAAACCACTTTCTTTATAAGTTACCCAGCTTCACTTATTTCTTTATAGCAACACAAACAGGCTAGATAGGGACTAATGCAGCTGGTGACTTTAAGTTGAAGCAAATACTCATTTATCGTTCCAAAAATCCTAAGGCCCTGAAGGATTGTGCTAAATCTACTCTGTCTGTGCTCTATGAATGGAACAACCAAGCCTGGATGACAGCACATCTGTCTACAATGCAGTTTACTGAATATTTTAAGCACACTGTTGAGACCCACTGCTTAAAAAAAAAAGATTTCTCTCAAAATATTACTACTCATAGGCAATGCATCTGGTTACCCAAGAGCTCTAACAAAGATGTATGAGAAGATTAATGCTGTTTTTATGCCTGCTAAAACAAAATCCATTCTGCAGCCCACGGACTGGAGGTGATCTAGAGCCCAACCCACAATATCTCCAAGCTATGCTTGTGTTGGCATTCTTTTAGTTCATACTGACTATGTAGATGTTTCTCTATTTATTATCAACTTTTCTTTGTCACATTCTTTACAGGATGAATCATGTAGACAGCATGTTATTAGATCTTATGTTTTTAATCTAGTCATCTGGTAATTGAATCCAACTCATTTATATTTACTATAATTAATATTATAGTAGGACTTTGGCCCTTTAACTTTGTATTTTTAATTTTTCACACTTCTACACTTTCATTTCTTTTTCTTTCTCCCCCAGTATGGCCTTCTATTGCAAATACTTTTTTTTTTCTTTTTTCATTTAAAAGTCATACATTTGAGGGTTTTTTCTTTGGGTTGTTAAATGTGATTTTTAAAAATTTAAATTCACATTTATTTCTTCCTACGAATATTTCAAACATTGATTTATAATGTCCTTCAAAGAAGAAAGCAAGCTAATGTGATTTTCACCTTTCTCTTGCCACTGCATCAAGAACTTTAATTGTGAATTATTATAAATATGCTAGTGATCTGATTTTTGAGTTTAAGACAATAAATTATACTTATCATATTTTCTGGGTATTTTATAGTATGTTTCTGTGTTTGCCTATTTATAGCATGCTGCCTTAAGTATTTTCAAGTAAAGTTTTTATATGCTAAACCTTCTGATGTTTTATTTGCCTGAGAATATACTCATTATGATTTCATGTAGTAAATGATAATTTAGCAGGATATAAAATTCTAGATTCAGCTTCATTTTCCATCAAAACTTTTTAATATTATTTAATTATCTTCTGGACTACATGTGTGATTGAGAAACATGGTGTCTATAAGAAACCTATTGATTTAGAATGTATATACTCATTCTTTCTTTCCAGGACTTTCTGAATTTTCTCTTTGTGATTTTCTCAACCTTTATTATAAAGTCCCTAAATGTGGTTTTTCTCCTTTCCAATCCTTTTTGGCATACTTTATTGTTTTAATCCAGGGGACTTTCATGGTGTTCACAGTTTTTATTTAAATTTGCTTGTCTAGGCTTTAGATTACGAATATTATTGCATGCCATTTGGCACATACTTAAAATCTGGCACTATCTATTTGTTAATTAAATCTGAAATAACAATTTCAGCATATTGTCTTTTCTTTATATAATAGTATATGTGTTCCTCAAATGCCTCTATATATTCCCCACTCATATTCCCCCAGGGACATAAGCAGGCCCTCCATACATATCTCTGGCAGGTAAACATTGCATAAACTTGCCCAGGTAAGGGAGCTGGGAACCTGAACTGCACCTGTATTCTATCACCACATTGGTGCTTTGGCACAGAACTGCTTCCTCCTAGGAGCCAAAGTAAACTTTTCTTCACAAAAAAGTGCCATCTACTTGTGCCAGACTAGATGGTATTATCTTTTTCTAATTGTAGGGTTTAGAATGACTGCCTATTTTTAATATTTCTGCTCAAAAATCATGATATTTATTTTGGTTTTATTTGTCTACCTTGTGGGGAGAAACATTTTCTAATCAGTTCATTCAAAAGTTTCCTTTTCCTGATTTATAGAAATGAAGCTTTTGGGTGGGGTGACCATGTGTCCTGTTGGCCTGCAACATTCTTAATTCATACCAATAATGCCTGGGTAGTTATTTATTTCTCTCCCTTTTACTCCCCAAAGTGTCTTGGTTTCAATGATAAATTATGTGGCCCATCTTACTTGTATGTTTCCAATAAGTAGCCTTGAATGTAATTTACCAAAATTGCTAATGTGCACTCAGGGAGGGGTCGGCAAAGCCCAGGCTCTAATCTAGGACTCTTCAATGACTTTGGGGAAAGGAGATTTGCCTCAGGGTGGATGGGGCCCAATACAGTGATCTTGGCTTGAGTTTACCTAAGGGCTGCCCAGACCCAGTTAGGTGTGCAACTCTACCTTTCAGCAAAACTCCATGCCTTCCTGGATATTTCTCTTCTTCAAGGGCTTTCCTCTTTCAATTATATAACATTCAGATGAAAGAAGAAAAGTAGAGGTGGTTCCAAAGACTCAGGCAGCCTATTTATACATCTGCCAGCCTAGAATGCTACCCTGCTATTAGCTAGAGACCAAGCTCTGCTGGGAGGATGCTGCTGGTTTTTGCTTTTTTTATTTAAGCAGCACCCCTTCACAGTTTGCCTTCAACCAATCTCCTGATGGGAGCTCTCAGCCTGTACCTGCTTAGACTCCTTTTTCCATCTAATGTTAGGTCACAACCACCTTTATCTCCCCAGGGGTTTCTGTAGGATTTAACGGTCATTTTTTCAGAAGAATATATAATAAATCCCCCTGTGTGGGAAAGGAATCCTTACAGCCTGATAAGAGTATAGTCACTTGGAGAGAATAGCTAGTGAAACGAAACAGGTCAGAAACCAAATGCGATGACATGATCACAGCAGTCCCCTCCCCACCCTCCTGGAATACCTCAAGATGAGTGTTCCTGGGAAATAACAGAACTGTAACTTTCACTACCGTCTGACTGGTGGCCAATCAAGGGAGTAACTCCAAGATTTGTCCTCAGTGCCAAAATCAGCCACTCTACAGAAGAGGATGATTCTCTCTAGCAACCCCCTTCCACATTCAGCCCTACTGATAAGGGGTAATAAAAGCCTCTTGAAACTGTATGACAGCTGAGCTGACTTCTGGTCAGACTCCACTTTGCTCTTTTTCTCTTCTTTTCTAACAAAGCCTTTCCAATCCCTGCCTGGACTGGCTGCCTCTCTTTCTTACGAACCCTTTCCCTGACTCTACCTCTGTTCCCCTCACTCTACTTTCTCCAAAATTTGTACAGTTGTATTTGATGAAGGCCACTAACAGCCTTCTTCTCAAAAAACCAAAACTCTTCTATGCTCTTTACTTTTATAATACTGTTGATTTCAAATAGCAAACCCACACCTAATTAAGTGCAGAGCCTGGCGCAAGAGCAAACACAGATCCCCATACATCATGTATCCAAATATTTAAAAGTTGTAAATGTACCTCAATCTGCTAGATTGGTTCTATCCTCTTACCTTGAGAAATGAACCATACGAAGAACTTAGAAGGACTGGTTAAAATTTATATGCAATGAGAGCTATTTCTTATCAGCGGCCTTTCACCTATAGCCCACTTAGTCTAGGCTACATCATTTATAGGGCCCAGTGCCAAATAAAAATGCAAAGCCCCTATTAATAAAGTGGAAGAAAAGTATCATTACATGTGCTAGAATATGAAGTTCTTCCCCTTCTTCTACAGTCTCCGTTTATCAACTTGTTCTGAGTATTTTGCATTTGCTATATGAGTAAAGAAAAATTAAAATTTTGAATGATTAGCATGAATCTTATATTTTCATGTTATACAATGTCAATTTAAATGCAAATATTTTATATTGTAAAACCCTTATATTGCACCTTTCTATGTTCTGCAATGCCAGCTTTACATGCAAATATATATATGTATAGGTGTGTTTAACTCATATACAGAATTACCTAAATTATATGATTTGTATTTCGTAACTTATACACACATGCATATTTTCTTGTTATCATCATAGCAGGAATACTATACAAAATTAATTCAACTCCTTCTTAGTTCCCTTTTTCATGTATGCATATCTATTTAAATTTCTACCTTTGGCTTACTGATGAGAAAGGAAAAGGAACTATAGATAGCCCCTATCCCTTCTTCTTCCTTCCATGTCATCATATTCATTATGGTTTGCTAATAAAGAGAAGTAACATGAGTAAGAAATGATATAATAGTGTGCTTTGGCCATTTATGCTTCTTAGAATACCATTGCTTTTTTTTCTGCATTTCAAGCAAGTTCTGGTTCAAATGGCAACCATGTCTCTTAGAACTATCAGCAACCCCCCCCTTAGTCATAGATCTGACACACTTAACTTGTACATGTGAATCTACTAGATTCAGTGCACAAAGGGCACCATGAATGAATGAATTCAGTGCACAAAGGGGGTGGCAAGGGATGGTGGTGGTCACCCACATGGCATGTACCTCTTTCACTCATGTACATGCTCGTTTGTCCCATTAGAATTCACATTCGAAGCACAAATTCAAATATAAAATTATTAAGAATACCAAGACATCAATACCAGAGTCTTAAAATAAGTGTGTGGTCCTTCTCTTCATGAGTGTCTATGTGATTACAAAAGTTACATCACTGTGAAGCCAACTACAGGCCCATCTTACTCCTCTTCCCCTCCCTGGCTTCATTCTTCACATCCTCATGTATAGTTCAGTCCATGTCCCCAAGCTATGCTCCAGTCCCTGCTAACAACTGTGTGTTGGTATCTATCCTTAGGAGGACAAATTCAGGACAAAGGTCTACATAGGTAATAAAAGACTTAAGGCCTTTGGCAGGAAATTACCTAGATGGACCTATAGACCTGCAGCACAAAGCATAGGGTTTTGGGCTATGTGGGGATGTGACCTGGATCCCTCAAATGGGAAGAACAAGAACCTGAATGGGACCTTCCAAAGCACAGGGCCATGGCAGGAACTCCACTTGTCTGGGTCTTGGTGACTGAGCATTCAGCTAATGCCATAACCATTCTTCTCATTCTCTTCACAATTCATCTTGTTTTTAATTTAGGATTTTGCATAAGTTTCATCTGAGTTCTTACTTTATTAACATCATTTACCTGTTACTACATGGCTCTCTTTTCATCTTTTTGTGCATCTCCTTTCTTAAATCAGTTTTAATGGAGAGATACTTGAACAGCCAGGAAAGTCTTGGTAGACACTTCCTCTCAGTTTCTCCCTTACTTATATTATTAATAATAGTAGTGACATAATTTCATTTTCTGATGGTACTGTAAATTGACACATCTAAGTGAAAGATCTAGGATGAGAAAAATGTGGAACTTTATAGTCATATGGGATCAATGGCTCAAGCAGTTATTAAGAGGCTTTTGCTAGGGATAACAGGTAATTGAAAGTATATCAAAGGTTAAATCTCAGACCTCCCGACTCCCAGAATAATGCCCTGTACTATGCTGTTTCAAAACAGAATTATCCAGTGGTATCTTGATCTTTTAACTTTTCACCTATGGGTTATGAGGCTAGTCCATACCACTGGTGAAATGAAGCTCTGGTTTTGGAGAGTCAATAGAAAAATCAGGCCCAGTATTAGTACACTAAGAGGTAGCTGAAAATATGCACAATGCATGCCTTTGGTAGTCACTGCTAATCAAAGTCCACCTTTCCTTAAAGATTTGCACTTTTATTCCTATTAACAATGAAAATTAGTGCAAAAGATAAATTCTGTAACCATGCTAGCTATATAACATAGAAACTGAAAATACTATACAGCCCAGAACCTGTTTAATATTAAACTGAAAATGATGGCAATGTAATTAACTTATATCTAACATTTTGTGGATAAGTATTTAAAAATAAGCTTTGGTCAATTAAATTCCTTGTATAAGTCAACAATTGCTGTAATAAGGCTATGTAATAATAAGCAATCATCCCCACCCCACCCCCCACAGAAACAAAAAAGATTGGTTTGCATTCTAGTCATTAACTTACATGGATCAACAAAACAGTTGATGCTATTGTGTTTTGTGCTACAGTTCTGCAGGTCTAAGTCAGCAACATGTGTGTTTTAGGTACCTCGGACCTACAAATAAGTCAGAACTGGTTCATCTTATAAGGGTGTTAAAGGTAAAGATGCAAGTAGATTCATGGTTCCTCTAAAGACTTAAGCTCAGAAGTAGCACCACATAACTGTTGCCTACCTATCTTTAGCTAGAGAAAATCATAGGACCAAGAAAAACTTCAAAGATGGGGAAAGCCAACCACCCAAAATGAGACCTTGCTGAGATTATAGATTCAAGAATGATGGAATAATTGAGGAATCACATTCAAACTACCACTGGCCATATGCCAATAAGAAGAAACAAGAGGAAAGAATTTTGGAGTCATGCCTATTGGTAATAATCCTACTGAAATATATTTGCTCGGTTGATGTGAGCCTTTTAAAACAAATCTCTAGGGCAGCGCCTGTGGCTCAAGGAGTAAGGTGCTGGCCCCATATACTGGGTATGGAGGGTTCAAGCCTGACCCTGGCCAAAAGCTGCAAAAAAAAAAAAAAAAAAAAATCTCTACAACTTGTCAATTAATTGCCACATGTGAAGATTTCTCTTCTCAGGGCATCTGACGATAATGTCGCTGTGTGGGAGACATGGATCTTCAAATGCAGTTGATTCACCCTTGGCTTTGTTGTAAAATGAGCACATCCCAGGGGATCTAGGACGGATGACTGTTGACATTTAGTAATAGGGTCAGGCCATTTGAATAAGACTTTGTTATTACCCCTTTTGGAAACCAATTTTAAAAGCAAGGCTTAATTGCTTCTGAATTTCAAGCTTTTCTTAAGAAATCCTGATAGCTTTAACTCTTAACCTAAAGGTTAAAAACCTAAAGGTTAAAAACAAGCAACAAATATCACTAGCAGCATTTCAAAATGAGAGTGGGGACAGAAAATAAGTTTGACCTCCAAGGACATAGTAATTATATTAACATTTATCATCTTTGAAAAAGGCCATTCCCCCCCCTTTTTTTTACTATTCTTTAAATGCAATAGTATCCATTATTGACCTCTTCTATAATGACTATTCTACTGTAGAAAGTTTTCAGATACAGTTTTTGAGGAAGATTTTGGAGGAGGGAAAAAAAAAGGGAAGCAGCTATTTGGGAAATATTATTTAACAAAACTAAAACTACAACATGGATTTGAACTCTTGTTTCATTGTAAGAATAAACATCATATTGCTTCAAGTTTTCATGTTTATACCGAAAACACTACGTGTATGGCTTTTCCACAGACAAATCTAAGATGTTGGGTCAGTTAGAAGTTTAATTATCATTCATTTTTGGTACCAACTTTAAAATATTGTTTATATTAATTGAAATGAAAACAATTAAAGGAAAACTGTCCCCAGCTTTTAATAGGATTTCCAGCCCAGAGCAAGCCGTTATCCCTCTGATACTTGCCATTGGCCTTGTAAATGATCAGGAAAAAGTAGCTGTCAGTGGTGGTTTTTCAAAGTCAAGTTGGTTACAAACCATTTCATGTTCTCTGTAGAAAAGTGTATCAGGAAGAATTAGATTAATATTTAAAGGCTCTTTACCCTTGGGATTACCGTAAGAACTCATCACCTTCACACATCATGTTTATTAAGCAACTGCATGTTTTATATATGATGTTTACAAAATCTGGTTGTGTGAAGGGTTTCTATTTGGGTCTTTGAAGACTGCTTGAGACAAGCAGGAAGGGAAGATGTTAATGTGTTAATAAATAGAGCCCTGATTTTACCAGTAGGAGAGACTTAGTTCTATGCTATATACTATTTTGTTAAAATATTTGCAAAAATGAAAGGAAGGCATTTACTTCTACAAGCCGATAATCATAAAGAGTTTTTACATAAACATGAGGTAAATCTCCAGGGTGGACATTATAGCTTAATATCACATCTTAGAAAAATACTTTTCTTGATTTTTCAAGTTTAACTTAACCTCCCAACTTTTTGTGAAGCCATGACTCCTAGTACCTCCTGTTCTTGTTCAACAACTTATGTTATAGTTAGGTGCATTTCTGTCCCACATAGCCTTCGAAAAGCCCCACAAGAGTTATAAAGTAGGAATAACTGTGCACATTTTGTGGAGAAGAAAGGTGAAGCTCAGAACATCTGAACACTTTGCTAGGGGATGTACAAAGGGTAAATGGTAGAAATGAGTTGAGATTTGAAGCCTCGTGACTGAAGCTCTGAGCTTTCCAGTAAACCACTGATCCCTGCCTCCCAGATTGCACAGTTGGTGTTCCATAGCTTCACACGGAGTCACTTGCACCTAGAAGGCACCTGAAGCTGTTGCTGACTTGAATAGGAACATGGATGGATGGCTGGCATGGTAAGACCGTGGCTACTTTTTCCAATGTTCTAAGTGTAACTATGGACAAAACAGGAACAATCCAGGATGATGCACAACCATATCTTCTCAAATACTAACCCTCATTTTTACGGGAGGACGTTCACCTTCTAATCAGTGGACCCCAACATTTTTGACACCAGGGACCAGTTTAGTGGAGGACTGTTTTTCCCTGGACCAAGGGTGAGAGCTATTGAATTCTTATAAGGAGCAGACACCCTAACTCCCTCCATGTGTGGCTTACATAGGGTTCCTGCTCTGTCAGAGCCCAGGGCGGCCCAGGGCGGCTGCTGGGGTGACAGGAGGCAGTGCTCAGTGAGTGATGGGGATGCTGTAAATACAGATGAAACTCCATCTCCCCTCTGCTCACCTCCTGCCATGGCACCAGTTCCCAACAGGCCAGAGACAAGGTCCAGTCCGTGACCCCAGGAGTCATGGACTACAGTTGTAAATGATCTAAATTCTACAAACTCAGAAATTAGCTGCTTCCTCTATCATTGAGCAAAAAATCAGAGAAGATACAGTTGGAGGTCACTGTTTTCTCTTTCCCTGCTCCCCAGTGTCAAAGAAAAGCCAGAGCTGGGCAAAAGATAAAGTGGTATCAACAGATAGAAGAGACTTCAATTAGAACTTGGCTGTATTCTAACTATAGCATGGGCAAGTGGGAATTGATAGTCAAGGAGCAGGGACAGGTCAATGGATGGGAAAATTTCTAAGAGGGTAACATCAGGGGAAAGGAGGGGATTCTGCTTAAACCAGTCTAACAGGATTCTCGCTGAAGCCAGGCCTGGGTGAGCAGAGGTGAGCAGAGGGTGGGTGATTAGGACCCTGTTGAGATTGGAACGATCACATATCTAGTACAGCAGGTTCTTGGCTAAAGTGACTTAGTAGGTTTCTTGCTAAAACTAGATTTTATAAGGAAGTGCCACAAACAAACCTAGGAGAGGGTTCTGGAGACTGACTAAAGTGTGATCAAGCAGAATATCTTTATCGACAAAGAGTTCTTTGTTGTCAGAGTGAGCAATAAATTTGATGGTGGCAAGGTGATGCCAGAGAGATTTTAAAAACAGAACGCTATTTTCTGGCTTAACATGGGCTTTCAGGGTTGGGGGGGAATAATTGATTTTAAAAGTCCTCATGAGTTGAGAGTAGTTATAATCTGCAAAATAAGGATTAAGCGTCGAATTATTTCTCATCGTATCCCCAATACAATTGGCCGTGTTACCCGTGATCACTTAATCAGCAAGGTCCAGTTTACGTAGCACTGTTTCAGACCTCCCGGCTGTTCCATGATTACTATATAAAGGGCATATTTTCTATCCGTGAAGCATGTTTCCCATTAATTGTGGCATAGTTAATATGAATTCCTCAAAATAAACAAAAATGTGATGTTTAGGTATTTGACACACTAGTGTTGAGATTAAAAATTTAGGAAAAAGAAGTTCCCGAATGCATTATGGAGAGCAAGTCTGGTACTGGTCATATGATTTCGTAAGGCCATCCTTTCTGTGTCATTGATAGAAAGTAGAAGCCACATCCAGACTTAAAAAACTCTGCAGTGCAAAAGAAAATAGAAATCACCCCCTTTGTGGCTGCCTAATTTTAGTTCACCAAATAATGTCTTTTGTTACTTTTCAAGGAATTATTTTCTAAGAAAGAGATCACATTTTTGTTTGTGCTTATTTTACATAGTTAAAGGGAAAAAAAGGAAGAACAAAACTCAAGCCTTGCAGAACAGTGAAATGCTATTAGTAAGAACATGAAGTCAGGGTTGGGTTATATTCTTGTAGAAGACATACGGGAAAAAGTACCTGCATATTTACATATGCCATTACAGAATGTTGGTTTGTAATACGTTGTTTGTTAAACACCTATGCACATATAGTGAGAAAGGTGATGATTTCTTTGTTGTTCAGGAATACAAAGATCAAAGGAGAGCAATCATCCATTCATCCACCTATTTCATTCAATAATATTTGAATGAGCACATAGGATTTGCCACGCCCGGAGAGATAAAACATGGAGAAGCTACAACTCAGTAGCATTGGCCAACCAACTTCTCCTTTCAGCTGGGCAATGTTAAACAGTGCACACAGCTGAGAGATTAAAAAGCTGTGTTCTTTATTTTCTTAAATGAAAGGCTTCACCCAAAGACTCCCCAAAGGTTCAGGAGTGGAAATGTGTCGTTCACCATGTAAAATAAAAACAACAGTGTTTGCATCTCCCAGTGTCCACTGGGAGATTAAAACATAGTGTCCTTTAGCTATCACTCAGGCCATGATGGCCCTTACCTTCCAACCATTTGTAACACTGAATAGAACCGACTTGGAATTAGGGACCTGCAAAGCAAGGAGACAATGTCAGAGTTAGTACATTAAAGCAAATTTCTATTTCTGCAAAACTAGCATGCATTTACTTCATTAACTAGCAGTTACATTTCCCACGCCTTCAATTAACACTGGTTTCATTTTAAATGCTATCAGTTAAGACAAGATGTGATAAGAAAACATCATTGCCAAGCAAGCATTCCTCAAACACCAACTGATTTATCTCTTTGGCAATTCATTAAAATGCAAAATATATTGAAATTGATTTTCAGCACTTTCAGGCAGGAATGTTTGTAATAATGTTAATTTGCAAATTTCCTCTCTCACTCTTTTTTTTTAAGCCTCTGTGCTGCAGTTGCCATGTTTAGCTGGAGGCTATTTTTATTGTGCAGACAGAAAATGAACAGCGAACATTTATTTCTCATATCTTTCAGAGAAACCTGAGGTGCATGAAGATATTCGTGCTGTAACAGGCATAGTCAATCTCCTCCACTCCCTTTAGTCGCTGTATATCATCAGCAAATTCCCAGCTAGTCCTGCTGTAGCAATTAACCTGCCAGCGCTTTTTCCTGTCAGGCCTGATAATAATAAACCGCCTCCCCCCACCAGCCCTGAGAGAGACAGAGCTATAGATCCTGGCTCTGCAACCTCCATAGAGGCTGAATTATTCAGAATCAGCATGATTAAGAAGATGACATGGTATTAGTTTAAAAGACATACTTTTTTCTCTCTCTCCCCTGACTGAGGTTTAAACCTATTAAGGTTTAAAGCAGTAGAGGCAGCTGATCTTTCCCTGTTTGGTGCACAGGTCCTAAAATAGGAATTCATGAAAGACTATTTACAATACATTGTCAATTCCCAAGTTTATGAATAAAATTATAAGTACCAGGAGGGGAAGTATCAGAGTCAAATGTTCGGTTCACATAAATTTAGGAACTAGCTATAACTAATATTTTCTCCTGAAAGAGACAAAGGGATCAGGGTTGGTTTTGAGTAATTAGTCACGTTTCAACTCTTCTTCTTCTAAGCAATAAAAAAAAAAACCCTCCCCATGTTTGTTTTTGGGGTCAGTTTCAAGTGGACCAAATTGTGATTAATTATAAATTAAAAATGCAGATATACAGTCCGTCAGATAACAAGTTGTTGGACTGTGGAAATAGCATATCCCTAACAATAAACCTCGCCTTCGTAAGGATGGCAGTATCATAAATGTCATACTGGATGGCACAGGAACCAGCTGTTTATATTCTACTATAGTACATGAATGAGAGAAGAGCAGCCAGGAAATAAAAGGAGATTGAGGAAAATTTACTAGTACCCAGTCACAGAAAAAAGCCCAAGGAACTCAATTTTTACGCATTCCCATCCAATTTACCCTTGCTGGTGACTTTTGGGGGGAAATGTAGCTTTTGAAACCAATCGTATTATTCCACTTTAAGATGCCTTCTAGTATATTCAATAGACCCATCACAGTTATATGTTTTTTTTTTCAGTCTCAAGCTGCCCTCACCATATGAGATTGGTTACTGTCTGAGGACTTTGAGAGAAGGATTTGAATGCAATTTCAAAGGCCAGACAGAGCAGCTTTCAAAACACTGCAAGCTTAGGAAAGCAGGGTTAGTGGCCCAGGAGGGGTCAGAGAATGGCTTTCCGTTTCTCATTTCACTTCAAGCTAAAGCACCTTCTGATCCCAACCAGGTGAAATAGAGGCAGCACGGAATTTCTAATTGAATGACCCCACCCACCCACAGCTCTGTAAAATGGCAATTATCAGTAACTGCATTAGTGCCAGCATCATCCACATTAGCCCATGGAGACCATGGTTCCTTCAAGAACAGAAACACTTTGCTCTTCTATGTATAATTAAATCGAGGTCTTCCCATGAGATTTCAGCAAATAGCCAGGCTGCTCAAAGATGCTTGTTAGTGGGCTGCCATTTTCTGCACATCAGGTATGAATCACAGATGTTTGTTATGCAAAGATCTTATTTCAAGTTTCATGTCCAGTGTTTTCAGCAAAGGGATTCAGGGCAAGGGCACAATCCGACTTTATGAATCAGGAGTGCCACTTTTTGGGGCATTACAACTTCACTATTTAAAAATCCAATCCCGCAGATAATATTACCACTAGTTATTTTGCATTTTCAGATAAGGCACCTTACCTCTGGCTGCACGTTTCTTATCTCCCTAATATTCATGGAGTGGTGGCTTTTAATTAAACCATCCACAACTCTATGTAACTCAAAGTGTGTATTTTACTGCAGCAGGAACCAACAGACAAGAAAAAATTGTATTATTTTAGACGTATTTTTAAAGCCTGAGTAGTTTTATTACCAGTGATGTCATGGACAGTATTGTCCTACAAAAACAAGTAAGTGTCAAAGTGTTGAGTTTCAAGAGATGCGCAGATCATACCAGGGGTCCCAAAAGTTCACAAGACTCTTGACTTCCACCCATATAATATTCAGAGATCTGACTTTGTCAGAAACTCTTGAGGGTGCATGGTATGTAATCATTGTCATTTTCCTCAGGCATAATTTTAATCACATACATGGCGGATCTAGAATGGGAAGGTGAATCACTAAATCACTGATTTCTCCAAATGGACTGTCTTCATCAAATACTATAGGCCTTCATTTCCCGGACGCAGGCTCCTTATTTTTTCCAAAGGCCACATTTTACTTTCTCAGTCCTATTTCTTGGTTCCCTTTTTATTTACTTTTCTTAAATGTGGAAATCAAACCTCTTCTCTTTTCAGTCTTCACTCTCTCTAGAGATTATTTTGTTAATTCCCAGGACTTTAAGTTCTGTGTATAGGTTGATGACTCACAAATCCACCCACCTGTAGCCCACTCCAGAGATTCAGAAGCAGAGCTCAGCTGCCTACTTGCACACTGGATATCCCACTGGCACCTAAATTCAACATATTCCAAACAAAAATCACAATAATGCAGATAATATTTGCTATGCATTTAATAGTTACACTCATAATCTTAACAAAACCCCTACTAGAAAGGAAGCTATCATATTTCTCATTTTACAGGTAACGAAACCGGGGATGAAGAGGTTAGTTGTCAAAAGTAGCACGGTCACGAGAAGTTGTGATTTGAGCCTAAGAACATCTTCCAAGAGTCTGTTCTTTATGGACAATCCCATGCCCCCCAGCCTCAGCTTCCTCTTTTCACTGACTTAAATCTTCCTAGGGCTCTTTCCTATTTAATGGCATAATTGCTTCTTAAAGGATGTTTTTCCTGACACTACAAAATAACTTGGGTTACTAGGACTAGAGTTCTACAATTATAAAATACCTTTTTTTTTCCCCCACAGAGACTGCAGTCATACAATATTTGATTTTTTTTTTTTTTGAGATAGAGCCTCAAGCTGTCACCCTGGATAGAGTGTCATAGCATCACAGCTCACAGCAACTTCCAACTCCTGGGCTCAAGTGAGTCTCTTGCCTCCACCTTCCAAGTAGCTGGGAACACCACAACGTCTGGCTATTTTTTGGTTGCAGCCGTCATTGTTGTTTGGCAGCCCAGGCTGGATTCAAACCCACCAGCTCAGGTGTACGTGGCTGGAGCCTTAGCCCGTTGAGCCACAGGCGCTGAGCCTGGTATTTGATTTTTAATCTTCCCAACATTTTGGGAAATACAATGCATAGACAATAGCTCCATTTGAAGCTGAGAAAACAAGGGAGATAAATAGGTGGGGGAGAGAACAGTTCAGAAAGAGGGAACAGTGAGCAGTGCCTGTGGCTCAAAGGAGTAGGTTGCGAGCCGTATACCTATACTGGAGGTAGCAGGTTAATACCCGGCACGGGGCCAAAAAAGAAAGAGAAAACAGCAAGGGCAAAAGCCCTGGTAGGGAAAACAACAAAATAACAGTGGAATTTTGGGGTAATAGAATGATGACCTTTACAGCTAGAACACAAAGAGAGAAAGGCAAGAGGTAGGGGATGAGAGAGGTAGGCAAGTGCTAGGTCACACGGCTTTTACATAATATAGACCGTGTTAAAAATCTGAAAAACATATCCTAAGGACAGGACAAGAAAGTCAAGCAACATCCACACCAGATGGCAAATTTTGTTTCAATTGATGAACTACACGGACACATCAGTATCACCCAAGTCTACAATTTACATTAAGGTCCCCTCTTGGTGTTGTGCTTTCTATGGGTATGGACAAAGTTATGATGACACAAGTCCATCACTGTAGCACCATACGAAATAGTTTCACCGCCCTAAAAATTTCCTATGTTCTGCCTGCTCGTCCCCCTCTTCTTCCTAACTCCTGGGTCATTGTTGATCTTTTTGCTGCGACTGTTGTCTTTCCTCTTCCAGAATGTCACAGAATTAGAATCATATCATATAGCTTATTCAGAGGAGCTTATGTCACTTAGTGACGTGCATTTAAGGTTATTCCTTGTCTTTGTTTTTAGTCCATTGTCTGAGTGTGCAATGCATTCCCTGTTAATCAAATAAGGACATGTTGGCTCCTTCCGAGTCGTGGCAGTTAGGAGTGAAGCTGCCATAAACATACATGTGCAGGTTTCTGTGTGGATATAAGTTTTCATCTCCTTTGGGTAAACACCAAAAAAAATAACTGCTGGTCCCTATGGTAAGCATATGTTTGGGGAGAAACTGTCTTACAAAGTTGCTGTACCATTCTGCCTTCCCATCCGCGATGAACTCCTATTCCTATTGCTCTACAGCCTCCTCATTATTTGATGTTGACAGTGTTGTGGGTTTTTGCATTCTAATCGATATGTACAGGTATTTAATTTGCAGTTCCCTGTTGACATATGATGTGCATCTTCTTATCTGCTTATTTGCCATCTATATATCTTCTTTGGTGAGATGTTTGTTCTCTCTAGGCTCCAGGGGAGAATTCATCTCCTTGCCTTTTCCAGCTATTAATGTTGCCTGCATTCTTTGCTTGTGACCCCTTCCTCCACCTTCAAAGCCAGCTATGCAGGTTGGGTCCTTCCCACGCGCACCCCTATGAACTTGTACCTATTGTCACTTATTCTTTAACTCTCTCTTTTTCCATCTCCCTTTTTCACTTTGAAGTATCATTCTGATTACATTTGGAACACCCAGGTAAACAAGGTTAATCTCCCTTACAAACAGCTATTAGCAACCCCTTAATGTCCCTTTTGCCATGTAACCTAACATACTCATAAAATATAGAATTAAGATGAGGACATTTAACTGGGGACAGTATTCTTCCTACTGCAGTACCCCCATAAATATTTGCTATTTATTAGTACTTAAGTGAAGTAAGAACTTAAAGACAACATGAAGTCATTACTTAGGAAATGATTAATATTGAGATAATAAAATCTTCCTAGTAATTTACAACTGTTTTATCCCACTTAGGTTGATGGTGATAGTTTTTTTCTTTTATCAGGTCATAGGCATGAAGTCTGTTTAAAGTATTTAACTTAGCTTTCATTGAAATAGAAACTTGTATCTTTTCACACTCACCTGGGGCCAGGAACTTAGACAATATTTAATTATATTACATAATGACAATGATAATTGTACTTGGACTAAACCCATGGTGAGAAACACAATTGACGGTTGGTAAACATATAACTTAGCTGGAGGGGCAAGAAAGTTTGGGCTCAACAGAGGTACACCACCTGACGACAGGTGCACAGTACAAGGGGAGCCTCCGTCCCTGTGTTTTGCAGAGGGAATAGAGATTGTTAATTAATCCAGTAGGACAATAAATGGAAGTTTTTGAAGGAAGCTTCTACTCTTCTACAAACAACAGAAGGTAGGCTCTATAGGCAAACATGGGTTCCTTCTCATTCCTGTCTTAAAAGTTGGGTTACCTTGAGCAAATTAATTAACATCTAGGAAGATCTGTTTCCTCTGCTTTTCAAATCAGGGTTAAGATTTTATCTACTCCAAAGTGTAGTGGCAACTTCAGTAATAACATCATTCTTGCTGGTAAAGAGGTTCTTTGGACAACTGTTCTGTCAATCACAAATATCTTCATACTACTTTCATTACTTCCTTAATTAAATTCCTAAATAAGAATTGCTAAATATAAGTGACTATAATTCTCTTAATTTTGTTAGTATATACAATTATTATCAAAATTATCGCCAGAAATATATATTGGCTTTGCTTTTAACTCCAATGTATGGCAATGCTCCTTTCCTTAGTGAACTTATTTAAAATCTGAGAGAAAAAATTTCCTTTTCAGTTGCCTACATAAGTTGTTTCTGAAATGGCTCTTCTTGTTCGAATTTCTGTGATTATTGCTTTTGAGGATATTTCATATGAAATTATATTTAACAAATGATTTCCTCTTTTTGTGAGTTGTTATTAATATTCTTACATTTTAATTAAGAAGTTTATAGTTTTATCAATGATTTGTAAGATTTTAAAATATTAAGACCTGGGTCTTACATGCGTTCACTTTTTTTCTGATTTACATTCTTCTTTCTATTTTATTTATTACACGTATGTCCTAAGAATATTCTTGAAAGGCAATTCCCAAATTTCTTCTGTCCTTTAGAAGAAAAATTATTTTTAAAATCCCATCTGCCTGAAATTTTTTATGGCTAGTAAATTTCCTATTGCTATTCGGATTCATACAAGAGTTCATTTGAATGTCTAATAACCATTTGACTTTTTAAGAAACAGTAGCTATTTTCAGAAAATTTGTTTCTTCTTTACATTCTCCTCATACCTTCAGTCCTAAACCAGCTTGCGTTTGTGATCCCTGACTTGTTTTCACCAATCAATTTCCATTCTTTTTTAATTGCATATTTCACTAGGCTTTGCTTTATTTAGTAACTGTTATCTTAAAGCTTATTATTACAGCGCCTCTGTCTGTTAAATAACGTCAACATCCTTCCTGTCACCTCAGCACTTCGAACCCCCCTCCTCTTATCCCCCTCACTGAATGAAAAGCAAGGAGGTTTTTGTTGGAAGCTTTGAATGAATAATTCATTTGGCAAAATCGTCTGTGTTGTGCATGTTCAGAAGACAGAGCACTGCTTTTGTCAGTCACAATGGCTTGGGTAGGACTAAGAGCTGTTCGGTGTGTTCTCGGAGTGTACCGCTGATGACGGGCTGCTGCGATTGCCAACTGTGTTAATCCTGACCATCCTTCTTTGTCTTTTGTGACAGGAAGATTAAGATTCAGGGTCTTAGTCAATTGTAGCAGCTGGACTGTATTTCACTTTATTGTTTCGAGCCCTTTTTTAAGTTACTGACAGATTCTCATCTTCCCTCAAACTCTGTGAAATCCTGACCCAAAACAACTGCCTCCTGGGGCAGTATGGTTGAGAGAGGGGAGAGGACAGCCCTTCACATCAGAGACCCCTGGGTTTGGGTTCTACATCTGTCATTTATTCAATTGGCAGCTTGAGCCAGTTGCCTGACCTTGATGAGACTAAACTCTCTTATCTGGAATATAAAAGGAATTCTTGCTACACAACAGTTTGTGCATTGAGGTGGAGATAAGGATTTTATAGGGAATGTTTCTATGAAAGCACCAACGCTCTGATTGTAGGGTGGTAGGTTTATAGTTAATGCTCATGGCCTTTTCATTAATTTCTCTTCATTGTTGTTTCCATTATCTCTTTTCTTTCTTGACTCTGTTACATATGTGAAAAATACTGAATGAACATACATTTTCCTGCCTAACAATATTCAATATTTCCATATTTTCATGAGATAAAGTCCACTCTTTCCAGCATGATCTCAATAAGCTGTCCCTTCCCTTCCCACCCATCTGAGGGTCGAGTGGACCATCCACATAGAAATGTTCTTCACTTTCCCCAAAGCATTGCATGTGAGTTTAGTTTCCATGCTGGACAACTTCTGCTCTCACACGTATCTCATCACAGGATGACCATCTAGCTCCATATCCATCTCCCAGTTGAACATTGTTTGGCACATAGAAAATGCCTCAAGGATTGTTTGGTAAATGAATGAATGAATGCAGAAATTAATGAATGAAGCAATGAAGATTTTGAAGAACAATATGGTAGAAATTTTAAAAATACTAAAATCATGATGACAGACATGGTGACTTGGTGACAGAAGCACCGGGAAATGTCTGCTGCACACCTTGGATCAAATATCTGCAAAACCAGTTTTTAAAGCTTGTTGATAAATGCTGGGTTCGTTGTTCTTACTGTAACTTGTTTACATCTGTCCCCCACCTTCTTCCTCCCTGATTGCCTCTCCAACTCTATACCTTTTCCTTCTACTTTTTGAAGAAAGTAAAATTAAGAGGGATGAGTTGGAGAATCCCTCCAGGAGCTGGTAGCCCAGCTGCATCCTTCAATGCCCTCCAGCCCATTTTATTTGATGAGTTTATAAAACATCCTCACACATGTGAGCAGATGACTAACCTTGGCATTGTGAACTCTCTCCTTCCCAGTTTGATGGCTGAGGCTTTGTTCTGCATCTTGTGTTAGGTTTTTTCTCCCCCCAAACCCCCACACAGTGCATGTTTTAAGTGGTGATGAATAAAACTGTTAGGCAGTAAGCCACATATCATAAAAGTCTTAAGGTATTTTTCTCCTGCAGTTTTTATGTGATGTCCATTGATTTTTCCACACTTTTCTGTCTCCCTCAGAAGAAAATCTAGAATTCCAGCATAGAATGTATCAGCCCTTCAATGATAGCACAGTATATACTAATAGATAGGTCTGCACACAGGAGCCCCTATGCCCTCTCTCCAAAGACAATACTAATGATGCAACATTTGCTCAAAGGAAAAATAATCTAGGAACTTATACACGAACAAGACTATTTTCTTTTAACTTATGACTTAAAGCAAAAACTTAGATTGAGACTACAAGGGAAGGCTGTTTGAGATGAGCTATCGGTCAGACCTTCTATGTATTCATACTGGGCACATAGGTGTGCGTGTGCTTGTGTCTGTTGGATACCTGTCCTTGCAGAGCTGATAAAAGACCCAATATTCTAATGAAAGGGATGATGTATGGAGAATTTGATTTTCTGCTGAAATCCCAGTGATAGCAACGATGGCAACAATATCACTGCCATTAGCAGAGTAATCATTGTGTCACACTTTGCATGCAATATCCTTTTTCATTAGCAAAACAACCTGAAAAATAGAGATTACTATCTCTATTTTATAGAAGAGAACTGTATGCTAAAGCTGATGCTAAAGCTTTTGAGTGGCTTGCGGAACATCACACAGTTAGTAAGAGGAAAAGGAGAGAATCAATCAGTCCAGTTCCAAAATCTAACATTTACCACTGCACATATAGCCTCCCACCAATTCAATCATATCCTACTTCTTTCTATAGCCCCCTTTTCCCAAATTATTTAAAATATAATGTTATCATAGTGTAAAAACAAACAAACAACAACAACAAAAAAAACAAAACAAAACAGTGACTCCTGGCCCTGATAGCTTAGAAAACCACCTTTTGGTTGCAAGGGGTTTTATTTAAAAGGCAGAACCCCAGAATCCACTTGACACTAGACGCAGGATTGGAGGTCTCTATTAAGACGCCACCTCAGTCAGTGCTGATTCAGCCTGCCTAGAATGATTTGTGGGCACGACATTGGGACCCACATCCTAGAATCTAGGCATTTGGCCAGCGACCAGGGCTATCACAGAAGGACTGGTGTATGGGAACCACTCAATAAATTGTTGTTGAACCACGATTCTCTATTAAAGTAGCAATGAGAATCATTTTCCCTTTAATATTTTGCAAGTGGAAATCCATTCAGCCCACAATGCAGTTCAGCCCTCAGGGTTCAGGACAGACAGGCAGCAGCGGTGGAGCATCTCAGCAGAGTTTTGCATCAAGCAGCAAGACGACGCTCAAGGTAGACATTTTCTTTCCTAGGAGAGTATCTGCCCCTATCATTAAGGTTTATAGGTATTTGTATATGACATTACCATTACCAGTTTTTCCTGGGTCCTGGGGAGAATCAAGCTGAATACCTGTAAAATTCAGCAAACTCCTAAGAGAAAGATGCTCTCTAAAGATATAGTATTACTATAAATTTCAACTACTTTCCCCAGCCTGAAAGTGCTGTCCTGGAGAGAAGGATCACTTAGCAGTCATTGGCTCATTTCCCAAGCTAGTGGGAAACTGACCCAACTCCCAAGCCTGGTAAAGTGGAGGAATGGGGTCCCTGGGACACTGGGCAGAGAAAATGTGAAACAAAGCAATGCTTATCTATATATCAAATCTTTATCAGTTATAAATACAGCCTTAGCAATTCTTGGTATAATGATAACAAAACCATGGATCTATAAAACTCCATTACCTGTTCATAAATGGAATGCTATCTTCTTAATGGAGTTTGCTCTATTTTTTGGTTTTATTTTCTGCTGCTCCCAATTTAGCATTTTACTTTCTGCTGCTCCCAATTTAGCATCAGGGCAACCAAATCTCTTCTTCACCTCTCGAGAAGTATTAGTCATCTTGATCTCCATCAGATTTTCACAGTAACTATTTGAACAAGGACAGTTCCCTTGGAGTTAATCTTTTAAACTCAAAGGCAACATCCCTTGAGCCCGTCTTGTGTAAATGAGACTAAATGTCTCTGAACTTCTCATCATCTTGGAGAAGTGCTACCTTATTAGTCTGCAGATAAATATAATGCTTTACCAGTTTCTCGGGACCCTGAATTCAGTTAGAGTAGGATACCTAAGGAAAAACCTATGTTCCAGAGAGAAATGGATACATTTGTAGACAGATGAAGTGAGCATAAATTTGTAAACTCATTTAAAAAAGTCATGATGCCATGTGATCAGAAGACTTGGAAATATTAATAACATATATGACATGCATTTACGTTATGCATATTTTTATATAAATATAAATACATGATAGAAAATATTTCTTATTAAATTCACAAACATAACACAAACATATATAATCCATTTATACTATTTTACTGGGGGCTTTGTCCTATTCGATGAATTCTATGTTGACATGTCTCAGGCCTCTCTCTGCTCTCCACATTTCATTAGAGATCAGCCTTCTCAAGGCTGGGTGGGTGACCAACAGGCATCTTGAAACTGCACTCTGCTGTTTTTGGCCAGGGCCAGGTTTGAACCCGCCACCTCTCATATATGGGGCTGGTGCCCTTCTCCTTGAGCCACAGGTGCCACCCCTTGAAACTACACTCTGACTCTGCCTGCCAAACCTGCTGTCTCACAATCTTCCCTGTCTTAAATGGGAACGCTATTCAGCCATTTGCTCAGGGAAAAAAACTTAAGATTTTTGTGGCCTCCTATCTTTTTTGCCAGTCACCAAGACATTCCATTGTCCTGACCCTCAAAATAGATCAAGAATCCAGACACACCTTACCACTTCCATCACCCCCACTCTTCAAAAATACCCTCACTTCAGAGGTCAGAAGCAAGTTCTGCCAGGAGTTACATGTTAGGGAGACACCTAATTGATAAAAATTGATACATTTAATGGCCCTGGGAATAGAGGAGACCCCTTAAAGAGGTAGTGAGTAGAGAGAAAAGAATAAAACCCCAGAAAAATCTGTGAGGAACTTTAACATTATTTTATTTTATTTTATTTTATTTTTTATTGAATCATAGCTGTGTACAATAATTCAGTCATGGGGTACAGCATCTGGGTTTCACATACAATCTGAGATATTTTCATCAACCTGATTGATATAACATTCATGAGATTTTCTCATTTACTATGTGAAAACATTTTTGATCCGTATTTAGAAGTTTTCTCCTGACCCTTCAAATATGGACCACAAGTACTTTTTATTTATTT
>CAUYON010056185.1:0-21552 GCA_963573935.1 Arctocebus calabarensis
GGCGCCTGTGGTCCCAGCTACTTGGGAGGCGGAGGCAAGAGACTCGCTTGAGCCCAGGAGTTGGAGGTTGCTGTGAGCTGTGATGCCACAGCACTCTATCCAGGGTGACAGCTTAAGGCTCTGTCTCAAAAAAAAAAAAAAAAAAGATAGGGATTTAGAAGAATGGAGAGGTGAATGTGAGGAGCACTGAGTAGGGAATCTTCTAGAACACATGTGCCTGGAGAGCGAGCAGTGAAGGTGGAAAGCAGAGCTGTGGATGAGTGCAGAGGAAGATGAGACGAGCACGGCGGCTGGGGGGTGGCAGGTAGGAGCAGTTGCAGGAGTGTGTGGGGCAGGGGAATTGAGGCCCAGATTGTGGAGAAGTGGCCCCTGAGGGTGAAAGGAGGCTGACGTCTCACTCCAGGGGTCCATTCTTGTTCTGAGTGTGTTCTGTGTGAGGCCTGTGCTGAGAGCAGTAGCTGCATCAGGAAACAAGCAGACGCTGCCCGCCCGTCAGAGGGTGTCTCATGGATGGGGCCTGATCACCCACAGCGGAGCAAGCAGCACGATGACATCAGAATTTCTGATAACCAGAAATAAGGCCTGAGCGCCGAGAAGGAAATAGCAGGGCAGTGTGATTAAAAGAAACCGCAGGCACTTACTTTAAATAGGGGGTGAAGGAAAGTGCTTGGAGATGATGACAGCTAAGCTGAGCCCTGAATGTGGGGGGGGACAGCTTGGGGAAGAGCTTTGAGGCAGAAGGAACAGCAAATCAATAGCCCCAAGGCAGAGTTGTGCTAAAGGAGAGCCAGAGGCAGAGCAGCTGGAGAGGAGTGAAGTGGGAGCAGGGGAAGGAGTCCTCGGATTGGTCCTGGCGTGCTGGATGCCCTGGCAGGGTTCAAGTAGGGAGGGCAAAGACTTGCCATGCTCTGCGCTCCCTCTGACTACTAGGAGGGGTAGAGGTCATGGGGAAAAAGGAGAAGCAAGAATCTAGTTTGGATGATGCTGAGATGGTCCAGGCCTGAGATGCTGGCCATCATGGTGGAGGAGAGAGGTGGGAAGATCAGATGGTGTTCTGGATGCAGAGTGGACGAGGATGGGCACAGGTGGGAGAAATCCAGGCTGACTCCTGAGATTTTAAGCTGAGCAATGGGTAGATGGTGCTACATCTCCTGAGATGGGAAGGCTAAGGGTAGAATAAGCAGGGCACAGGTAGGCAGGGAGCACTGTTAGTGGTACGGAGGAGAAAAATGGCTTGATGTTAAGGCTTCAAGTTAACTATTTTCTTTTTTTAGAGACGAGGTCTTGCTCTGTCACCTGGATTGGCATGCAGTGGGGCCAATCATAGCTCACTGCAACCTAGAACTCCTGGGTGCAAGTGATCCTCTTTCTTCAATCTCCAGGGTAGCTGAGATTATAGGTGTTCACCAAACCTGGCTAATTTTTCTTTTCTTTTCTTTTTTTTTTTTTTTTTTTAGAGATGGGGTCTTGCTATGTTGTGCAGGCTGGTCTCAAACTTCTGGCCTCAAGTAGTCCCCTTTCCCCAGCCTCCCAAAGTGCTGGGATTATAGGTGTGGACTACTGCACCTAGCTGAGGAAGACTTTGTTTATTTCTATAGGAAAGGCTGTATTTTCTGTAATAGGAGGGGAAAGAGGGTCAGAGGACAGGGAAAGCTTAGACAGGCAAGTGTGAGGAGGGACAGCTCATGGTGTGAGGGGAAGACAGGTGCATTGCAAGGGAGCAAGTTGTCAGACACACTCCCTCCTCAGAGACAGAGGGAGAAAGAGAGAGAATCTGAAGTGGGGAGAAGTAGAATTAGCCCATTTCAATCTCTTAGACAGATGCCAAGCCATTGACTGACATTTGATGGCAGAGTGATGGGGTGATATGAGGTTCTAGTTGTTCCTTTAAGTCATTTAAACTGATTGGGCAGCCTAAGGCTGTGTTCCCATAATTAACTTGCAGTCTACCTGGCTGGTGTCGCACAGGGCCTTCCTATTCCAGCAAAGCAGCTCATTTTTTAAAAATAGAGTCTTATATCCATTAAACACTTACTGAATACTTACTGTAGACAAAAAGCTCGGCAGATTTAAGTGTAGAAACATAGCTGAGGCATTATCTTCAGTTTCAAGGAACTCACAGTCTAGTTAGGGATGGTGACAGCTAAAGCACAGCCCTAAAACAAGGCAGAGGGAAAGACGTGCTGGGAAGGAACTGTAAATAACAGCTGGAAATGAGCAGAGAAAGTCAAGTATAATCCCAGTGGGTGAGGGTGCAGTGGATCAGGGATGGCTTCAGGGAGAAGAGAACCTCAAAGTGAAGGAGATGGAGGGGGACAGGTGAGCACGAGCTCCAGCATCTGCACTGAGCACGCTTGAGGAGGTGGAAGTGGGATAGGCTGGGAAACCAGAGGTTCAGCTTTAGAAAAGAAATCATTGCCAATCAGCATCGAAGCCAAAGGTCTGATGGAGCATCTCCCCTTGGGGGCTATTTTGGAGCTTTTTCCTGACACACCCCTCTGGAATCACAAGGCTTCCAGGTACGGAAAGCTCCACTGCTGAGAACACCTGAGCCCCGAAGGCACTCATGTCTGCCCAGGACTTGAGGCTTTCCAAAAGCGCAGTGGGCTGCAGGTAGGACTATTTCCATTATTGTTACCATCATAATTGGCATTTCACACACTGCCTGTTATCTCTTTCTGCTGTTTAGTAGCTTGGAAATGTTCTGCCTGTGATTTCTTCATCTAGGCAGAGCCATTTCTTCCAGCTTTCCCTCTCCACTTTACTTTGCTTCTTTCTCCTAAAAGAGAACGCAAAACCATGAGCTTTTTCTTTTTTTTTTAAGCACAAAATAGTGACACATTTTTGAGTACTATAACAAAGAAAGAGGCATTATGTGGAGGAAAGAAAGGTTCTTAAGGAATTAAATAAAACCCTACTTCCCTAAATTTTAAATCTGTCCCTCCTCCCAAGAAAATTCACTTGAGCAATTTGTGTGTGTGTGTGTGTGTGCGTGTGTATTGAACAATTCTACTTGTTCTTAGGTTAGGGAGAACTTTCAAAAAAACCACAATGTTCTCTTTTTTGCATATGCCAAACATTTTTACCCAAGGCGTAATCAGTTGCTGTTTTAAACAAATTGATTTTTGTTTCAGGCAGAGCCAGCCTGGGGCAAAATTGTGTGAACGGTGGGAAGTTTGTTTGTGGTGCTCTCCCAATTCCTCTTTCCTGTTTGGGGGGTTGGGCTCTGCTGGCGCCTGTCCCATCCTTCCTACGGGGCTTAAATCTGCAGTAGAGAGAGCTGGGAGCTTGGAAATGTGGACTTAACTCCTGACTCAGTCACTAACGAGTTATGTGACCTTGAGCAAGTCCTTTCCCTCTTTGGGACATAAAATGGGGGTATCAGATCAGGAAGAATCAAATGACCACAAGATAAGACAGGTCACCTAAACGGATGAAGTGGGCCTGGCAGAAGACAGTAGGGAACAGTGGGGAGTGGGGCAGGGTGGAGAAACCCTGCCATGGCTGTAGGGGCAGGGACTAGTTCACTCCAGCTGATTGCTGCCCTAAGATCAGCCATCCCAGAACTCCCAAACCACTCTTCCGACCAGGCTAACACATCTGCAGGCCTGTAGGTGATGAGCCTGTGATCTCTGGGTTAGATAATGTCTGTGACCTTTCTGGTTCTATAAGTATTTAGTAAAAGATTAAAGGTCTACTCTCTCTATGAAGTATTTTAATAGATAGGAAACCCAAACCGTGAATCTATAATGATGAAAGCTGGAAGCTTTACAATGGGCCATTGGGAAAGTTATTTGCAGCAAGAATGCTACCTGGCTGTGCTCCTGCTATGCCGGCAGACTGTACCATCCTGGCAGCCTGCTGCTCTGCCCACACGTAAGGACAGCACTATTTTTGTGGATAGCTTCTAGTAAAAAGCAACCTAGTCAGTGCAAAAAGCAGTCAAGCCCTCTGTCTGAGGTCCTGAGTAACATTATGATAGAGTCAGATGACAACCCCATTAGTGGCCACGCAGTGGGAAGTGTGTAGAGACCTGTGTTATGACAGAGGAGGTCAAACTATGGGGAGATTGGGTTAGGAGGTCAAACTGTGGGGAGATTGCATGGCCAAATAATCAGATGCAACAGGAAGATCTTCATTTTACTATCCTTCCCCAAACACGTGTACCCTTTAATATACCACCCTAAACTTACCTGAGTGCATTAGCCCCTGGGAAGTAGGAAAAATTTGTCCCTGTCCAAAGCCCTTCGTGGCTCTGAGTCTGAGCAAGAAAAATTATCTGATTTCTTAACTTTCATAACAAAATATCAGCTCGGTCCGATGTCTAAAGCTTAGGTTTCTCTCACCATTCAACACTGTAGTGTTTGCCAGTATTCAGCACTAAAGCCACGCTTTTTAGCTCCAGACAAGAGCTTAGTTGAGTTAAACAGTAAATTTTAAGTTAGATCAAATTATATGCCAATCACTTACTGTCAATGTTAATTAAATTCTCTCCAAGTGTTGTTAGCTGCTCAGAAAGTTATATTCCTGGACCGTATTAACTTTATTCCCTGCAGACATATCTTACTGAGTCAGGCCGGTTGTGATGCCCACAACTTTTATGGGGGGCTATTTTAAGAATCAGCCAAACGAAGAACATTTCCACATTTTCTCTAAACACTGTTGTGGAAGATATTGTCCATTATGTTGTTCAACATCCCTGACACAATGATGCACATCATAAAGTCCTCTTAGAATTTAATACCAGGAAAATATTTGCTTCTCTTGGCAAAACAGAATGCTTCCTCTGAAGCGATCCCAAAGATTATTGGCTCAGAGGCTCCTTTTCTTTTATCACTGTGGCCACTGGGAATCTTCAAGCCCATCTTCGTGCTGGTGACATCAACCACATATCCCTACATTGGGAGCATAGTTATCCTTCTGCTTCATTTTCTTGGTCTTGACCTGTTGTTTTTAATTGTTTTCTGCATAAATGTGTTTTATTGTATATTGATTAAAATAATTTTGGAAGTAAGCCTTGTATAAACTATACATACATTTAGCAACATATGTCATTTTATTGTTGTTTTCAAATGGCTTCATTTATTATCTCTTTATTCTTCCCAGCTGAAATTGTAATTTAAAAAATTCCATTGTACTTAGCTCAGAGCTCTGCACCCAGTTAGCACTCAATAAATGCTTGCTAATTTGTTCACTTCACCATTGACTAACAGCTCACTCTCAAGACAGTGAAAGAGAGAAAAAGCTGAAATCATGTAAAAAAAAAAAAAAGAAAGTTTATTCAGAAATACAAAATGAGAGAAAGAACAGTCTTCACTCACCCTCTTCTGCCTCTGTAAATGTGTAGGCATCTGACATGGGAAGTTGAAGTGTGACTTAACGAAGGCTTGGGCTCCAATGGGAACTCTCAACGTGCAGTGACTCTTCAAGACCAGGGCATGGATTCCACTTGTTTTCAGATTTTCTGGATTTGGCAAATATGCACTGAATGTTTATTGTGTGCCTGGCTCCGTGATGGAAAGATAAGGATGATAATAATTCTGGAGAGTTGCCTGGTCTGGGGGGTTACAAAGAAAAGAAGACTAAGCTCAGGCCACAATCCACAAAATGGCCCCAGGACATTGCTTTTAGGGTCTGCTCTCCCTTGGAGTTGCCCAGCTTTGTGAGATTGGATGGGGGTGGTGGTGCCAAGGAATAGTAATAGTGAAGAATCAACCACTGGTCTACTTTGTGACAGTCTCTCTTCATCTTTCAAGATTTGAACCACTAAGTTCAGCACCACCAAGTTCTTGACCCTTCTTCTCACAGCTGCCCTGAGGCTAGACTGAGCATAACACAGCTCACTCTAGCAATATGGAAACACATTTTGCTTTTAGCTGGGGATTCTGATGAGGTGGTACTGATCAGATTTGTGATAAACTGAGACCAGCTACTTCAGAGCTAAACCGTCTGTATTGCCAAGGGAGGAGTGGTATGTTGTTGGGTAATGTCTCTGATGATGCACATTTACATAAATTGTTTATTGACCCTGTGGGGGTAACATGACTGCTTAGCAGCTAACACACCCCAAATTTGTAGTCAAAATCCCTTACCACATGCATTTTATTAACATACTAGGCAATACGTATCTTTGTACTTTGACTTTTTAAAGTAATAATATTCTCGGAGAAATAGAAAAACATAGTCACAATTTATTTCAAAGGGTGTTTAGTAATTTAGCATGCATCTGTGAAATGTTACTTAATCCTGGGTGGTCTGTGTGCATAATTATGTTTTAATTGGCACATGATTGCTGACTCTCATGTCACTTAAACAATCAGGATGCGTCAAATGACTGGCTGCTGTCCTGTAACATTCTGTGTTCCCCTTTGGAACTATTGGAAAGAGACCATCTCATCCCACAGCCATCTGCAATATCGCATGGGTATTGCTGAATATTGAATAGACATTATGAGTATTAGATTTGGCATCACTTCTGTGGTCATATTTATATGTGATTTTCATTGCCTGTTGAAAAGAAAATGAAAAGAAGGAGGGATGTGATTAAGAAGTTTTCTGGTCTCTGCACAACTGTTCTTGCATTTCCAGATCTCTCTCTAACGCTCCCTTGTTTTCTCCACCCATAACCATAACAACCGTATCTTACCCTTGCATAGTACATATTTTCCAAAAATGTGTGGTCATCACATTGACTGAGATGGACAGACAGAGAGGCCTTGTGAAACTCCAAGACCTGTCCTCGTATAGATGAGGAACCTGAGACATAGGGCATTGGTAACTTGTGGAGACAAATATCTCTGTTACTCAACAGTCATTTAGGAGAAGCCAAGAATTCTTGCTTCCTCTTTCCAACACCTCCCACCTAGTAGCCCTGCCTTCTAACTAGAGACTGATGGAGTGTGAGATAGGTCCTGCCACAGCTCAGGGAGAGCAGGCAGCATGACTCTGGGATAGTAAGAGTGATCGTGGAATTGGATATGAGAGGCTGATATCCCACCTGAAAAGAGGCCTGTGTATGGGGGCAGGGCAGGAGTGTGCTTCTCCTGGGTCCCCCTCATCACCCATTGCATGAAGTAGATTACAAGTTCAGTTAATGTTTATTCTAGTGATTCTCAAAATTATCCCTTGCTCCTCTTTCCAATTGTCATTGTCCTATTTCAGGCCCCATCCTTTCTGATAGACCTTTGCAATGCCCTAGCCAGTTTCCAAATCTTCACTCTTCCCACACCCCATCCTGGCTGCCAACCTCAATCCTTTCTCCACAGCACTGCAAGGGTACAGAATGTAAATATGATCATTTCACTCCCCACTTTAGCCACTTCCATGACTCTTCATTGCTCACAAAAAGCCTAAGCTCCTTTTGTAACCTGGGCTTTGGGTGCTTCCCCGTGTGACTTTCTGCCTGTAGCTTTAAGTTTCAGTAATTTCCCAGGTTGCCTGCAACTTCATGCTTCCTTGCTTTTGCATTACAGTTCCCTAGGTTTGCAAGATTCTTTTGTCCCACTACAAATGCCTATACACATGCCAGTGTGTGCACACAATACCCATGCACTTCTCACACACTCTGCTCATCCCTCGTGTATTGGGGGGCAGGTTGGTGGAGAAAGTGTTCTTCAAGATTCCAGGTCATAGATCTCCTCCTCTGCGTAGCATTTTCAGTCCCTTTGGGCTGAGTTAGAGGCCCCTTCACTTTGCTGCCAGAATCCTCCACGCTAATCCTAGAGCAGAGAGTCCACACAGCCTTGGATTGGGATGCTGGGTCTGCCTGTCTGCTCTGATTACGACCTTACATGATAGCAGGGACAGGGTTTTATTAATCTTCATAGCATTAGCTTAATAATGTCTAACACCTATTAGGTTCCAAATAAATGTCTCTTGAACTGAGCTGAAGTGAATTGGCACAAAAATACCATTTTCTTCTGGTAGCGACAGACTCCAGGACCTCAGATAGCTCATTTCTTTAACCTGCCCTATGAGGCTTTCCTAGTCAATAATCGACTAACACATCTGCCCTTGGTTTAATACAAAGGATTCTCCGCACAATCCTAGAGCCTACAGCAAGCCCATTTGTAATCAGGCTTCATGAACAAAGGGTTACATTAGCGAAAGTAGTTTTTTATTCCAGTGTCAGACTTGAGTAAGATATTTTAAAATCCTAGCTGGAAGATAAAAATAAATACGGAGGGTCAAAGCACTGCTGAGCAGACTCCTTCTCCTACTTTCAGGGCCATTCCCTCCCATTGTACCTGCTCCATGGTGAGTAATGGCAGGTGCCATTGAGTACGTTAATCCTTACCTTGCTCTCTCCTCCCTCGGAGGACACTAAGGAGAATTCATGTGGTGTTATTACCTGGACGCTTCCTCTGGAAAACATTACTTATTTTTATCTTATGGACTCTTCAAATCATAAAATTGATTCTCTTTCTCTCTCATTGGCTGCTAGAAAGCTTGAAATTAAACTTGCGGTTGGCCACTTGCTGTAAGGAAGACCTCAAAAGCATAAATTTTCTGTATTAACCTCACTTGCAGATGTATCCCTTTTTCTACTTTAGTTAAATTTGTGCAATTTCCCCCAAATTGATATATTTTATGTTGCTCTGTAGTATATCTCCTTATTAGCTCTTTTGAGTTCTTTGGTTATCAAGGTAAGATATCAATATGTAAATACATATCACAACAGTTAAAGGGAGAGCACATATAATTTTTTTTTTTGAGACAGAATTAAACTTTGTTGCCCTTGGTAGAGTTTTGTGGCATCATAGCTCACAGCAACCTCAAACTCCTGGGCTCAGATAATTCTCTGGCCTCAGCTTTCCAGGTAGCTGGGACTACTGGCATCCTCCACAGCACCCGGCTAGTTTTTTAGAGATGGGGGTCTCACTCTTGCTCAACCTGGTCCAGAACTCCGAAGTTCAGGCAATCCACCTGCTTTGGCCTCCCAGAGTGCCAGAATTACAAGTGTGAGCCACCACTCCTGGTCCTAGAACATGTATAATTTGGAAGAAAACATTATGCAAAAGTTCTACATCATCACGCTAAGTTGTCACTCTTTTCCAACTCTACCCATGCAGTTACATGATCTCATACCAGTCACCTTTCCTTGGTCGGACATGGGATTATATGTTTAATTCTGAGACAGCAAGTTCACTTATCTTTTGTTTCTGGTACTTCATGGTGATTTTAACTCTTATCATATGTACATTGTGTATGTGTTATAACATGCTGTTGATCAGGTGAAATGTGTGAAACAATTAATTCATACCTAGCCCTAGGACTTTAAAGGGAGGCTAAGAGAATTATCTTGGGTAGGAGAGAAAATGCTCACAATTTGATACCCCTCCCATGAACACGTGGGGAACCACAGAGAATGGCCGAAATCCACTAAATATGGGCCCTTAACAAAATATTTTGGATTAGGTAGGGCAAAGTATACTTTCAGAGTAAAGGTTCTCAATTAGATGGACAGGCAAGCTTTAAGTCAACACTTGCCCCAAATCACTGGTTGATATTGGTACTGGGGACAATGGTGCCACCACCTGGCTTAGCCATGTTCCCCTAAATTCTTCCTCTGAGGCAGCTGTCCAAACACTTGAGGAGCTGAATGCCCTTACAGTCCTTAGTGAACACTGAGGAATTTCAGTCAGTGTTTGTCCAGTATACACAGGCCACATACAGGACAGGGAAGAAGGAAGTTTGAAGATTAAGGCCCTCTTGTTCCTAGCCCCAAACCTTTGCCTGAGGAGAAGACATACAAGGATACACCTTCCTAATGGCTCTCCCCTTAAAGAAAATGTTTTATCCCTGGAATTACCTAGTTACACATATCACCTTCTAAACATGTAAGAAGCTTTATTGAGATGATTTTATTTGATTAGGCAAAAAATATTTATTGAGTATATGCTCCCTATAAGGAACTTGGTCACAAAGGCTCAATACCAGTTTTACCTCTTCCCCTAACCCTGGTGCTGAGGTGCAGGGCAGCCTTTTGCTGGGTGATACTTTTATACTGAGACCTAGTCTGAAGCCGTATGCACAATTGCTCATTCGCTGCAAAGTCATCTGTAAAAAAGTTGGTACAAGTGAGTTTGGGGATCCTAATTACTAAATGACAGAGCAGATTTGCAAGGCATCTCTTCCAGCAGGACTCTGCATAGAAGGAAGTTTGTTCTTGCTGTCTCTACCCAACCCTGAGAAGATCTCTGCATTCGGGTATTAAAGATATTACTAGAAGGTCTGTACTCCCTCCTCTGCAAGAACCTGACTCACTAGGACCCAAATGTATGAGTTATGCTTCTGCAGAAAGGAGCAATTAGATGCTCATATGCAGCCTGACAAGTAACGGAAGGACCTGGAAAATCCATGAGTCTCTTGTAGACTGCACTGGAGATGGGGGTGCAGAGAAAGAGCTTGTCATCTCTGGGGATTGATGCTCACTTCCCCCTCATTATATGCAGCATCTTCTTCTCTGAAGAGCAGTGTCTGATGGTAATCACAAGGCCACATGTACAGATCGGAAGTCTGAGCAAAGAGATCTAACCCAAAGTCACAGCCAAGACAAGCTTTAGACAATAAAAAAGAAGGATCCCCGGAGGACATTAAACTTGACATTTCCCTCCTATGGGAAATTTCTTCTTGGATCCACATAGAAGTTTATCTAACACTTAATTATCCAGGTACTGATTAGCTGATACCTAGATTATTTAGGCCCCTCAAAATGAATCTATCATGAAAGTATAAATGTATTACCTTTCGCTCATTGCCACCCAGACATGATTGATCAGGCTGTGGATTACTTAGGGCTTTTTAATTTTTTCTTCTGCTACTCTTTGTCTTTTGATAATTTTATAAATCAGTCCTATCTCCTTCTGCCATAGGGTGAGTATGAGTAGGAAGAAGAGGTACAGCTCAATGTGGTCTGTGAATTTGTGAGTTAGGAGATAAGATTAGGTGAGGGAGAAACTAACTGGCTTAAAAATGATATTGAATTCTCTTTAAGTTTTAATTATCCTTGTTATCTCTACTTCCATTATTATGGATCCCTGAACACTGGCAGTAACAGCTGCACAGTTGACAACTGCACCGTGTAATAACAATGTCTGCTCCGTAATCATATTCAGCAGGCTATTTATCCGAGGCCATTAGAACTCAGGATGCTAGAGAGCAACAAAAACAAACATAAGACGAGCTCTGAATGCTGTCTTGAATTCCCAACCATTTTTCATTATCTCCTACTTTCTTAAACATCAGATTCATATAGAATGAGTCTATTCTTACTCACAAATTTTTAAAATCAAATCTGTAAGATCCATGATGGAATCATGCTGTTGCTTTTCATTACTGGTATAAATTGAATAGGTTTTAAATCATATCCAATGAATGTTAGTTATGGAGGTAGCCAAAGGAACTCATTGTTGGACAGTGTTGACATCTCATTATTACTTTTTCCACACTGGCCTGAAACACCCAGTAAAGAACTGGTATGGGACCTACAACCACCAAACAAGGGTGTGTTTGGGCTTATGAGACTCACTGTCCAAACAGATGCCACACTAGCCAAGACTCACAGCAGAAATCATTGGAATTCTAAGAAAAGGGAGCTGACTCCAGCAAAAACTCTGTACATGGGGTTCAGGGGGATGCTTATTTGTCCTAGAGGAGGAATTAGAAAAAGCAAGAGAGTTGGGCAATCAGTAGAGAATCAAAGTGGCCTGAGACCTGGCTAGGGCCCGGAAAAGAGGGCAGATGGCTCTTAAGGAAGGAGTATGACTGGGTGTACTTATATGAGTAAAACACCTAGAACACAGTAAGCCATCTTTAGGGGTTGATTATGATTGTAACCACCACTGGAAATCAGTGATTGATATTGAACACCTGGGTCTCAGTTTAGCAAGGTGACCAATGCTAATCCCAACTGTTATGGGAAAGACTATTTAGATACTCCCTTTCACATCTCAGGATTCATCTGCGAGTTGGAATAAGGATGATCCATCAGATAAAGGGAGCAGTAGGTCCAATTTGGGGACCTGAATACAGAGGAAATGAGAGTGAAGCTGGCACCCATGAGGTGGCCTGAGAGTAGCCTAAGATAAGTGATTAAGGGGCAGTTACACCTAGTAAATAGCTCTCCAGAACTGAGCGTGTATTATTTCTAAGTGAGAAAAGATAAGTCCTCTTGAACTGAAATTGATTTTTTTTTATTTCTAAAATAAATACTTAGAAATCCAAATGTGAGTAGTGCTGTTTTCTCAGTAATCTATGGGGCTCTGTGGACTGAAATAGTCCAAGATGAATCTGCTTTGTTTGGTTGGGGGGTAGGACACTGCATCACACAGGAGTGTGGACAACGAGATAATTGCTAAGGATCCCTGCTATTAATTCAGTCTCTATAGCATTAATTCAGTCAGAAGCACAAACTACCAATTTCATCTGGATTGGTACAACTGGATTTGGGGGAAATTTTTTTAAAAATTCTCAAATCAGTACAATACAAGAGAATTACCTCTTTGCCATTCCATCTCCTTCCAAGTCCTTGATAAAATGTGTTCTACAAATATAGATATGGAGTCATGATAAGAAACTCACCCTGCTGAATATTGGAATTATCTGGCTGATGTTGCAGGCAAATGTTAGAACCAGGACAAATTCCGACTAGGGAATTTCCAACCCTCCAGAGATGTCTACCAAATTAGACACTTCGGTTGACACACATGATAGTGAACATATCTGAGATTGAGCTGTCCCGACGGTTCAAAGTGAAATAGCTTCCAGATATGCCCAGGTTTAATCAAAGTTTCTAAGTCAGGGCAGCCTCAGGCTCAGGCCCAAGTACTGGATCAGCTTTCTTGCAGGATGCCCCTTGCATGTACCTTCCACTTCAGGATGTGTGCAAGGACAGGGTAGACCTCTTGGTTTTCTAGGGACAAATGTGTAGTGAACCAGGGAGCCTGTCACTGAAGTACATGGTCAGCCTCAACAGCACCCACAAAGGGACAGAGAAGAGTGGGGAGGGAGCAGTGGCATTAGGATAATGGCCTAGGGCCATTAGCCTTTGAGAAAACAAGGAGGGCTGGACAACCTAGAATAGCCATGGCGACCTCTTTTTGAGGTTTTTTTTCTTATTATTATTGTTTGGGTTGGTTTGGTTTGAGAGAGGGGATTTAGGGTAATATGTAGCACGATATACAATTATAACTTGCTCTGAAAAGGCAGTGCTTTATCACAGAAAGAGCATTACCAGGGAAGAGGAAATCTGGGACTGACTTCTGGTGCTGCAGAAACTCCATGAGTATAAGCAAGTAACTTGTCATTTCTGTGTCTCAGTTTCTACACCTGTAACTTAGCACAGTAGACGAGGGAGGACTGGGGAACATGTCAGGACCCTTCTAACTAATATTTCAAGCCCCTAATCCTGTCCTTTGCCCCCATATACAAGTCCCGACCAACACCTGCATTTTCACTCCCCGGGTTGCATTTCCCCTCTGATTCATTCCATTCTTCTCACGCACGTAGGTCATTGAGATAAACCATGCACCCCGAGATAGGCAGACAATCATTTAGCCAAGAAAACAAAGCATGAAAGATGATAAAAGCCCATCAGCAGAACAGATAGCTCTGCACACAAGGCAGAGAGACCCATAGGTGAGATAGAGGGCAAGGCTGATGGGGAAGTGGGATAAGAGATGTCGGGGGCTGGATGGATGAGACGGAGGGAAGGAGGTAGAGCTGGTGACAAGTGGAGCAAGTACCTCATCAACATCAGCATGGTCTTACACAGAGAGACCATCATTCAGGGATTGAAGCAGGGCATAATGTAGCTCTGCCCTCCTCCTCAACTTGCTCCCTGCTCCCGATATAACCAGCAAGAGATTTTTAAAATCAAAGCAGGAAATTGATAGTCATTGAATATTCTAGAAGCCATTCACTGTGTCAAGTGCTTACACGATAGCTCATTTCATCCCACAGCAACCTCATGGGCTTGGCCTTACTATTATTATCAGTATTAGTAATACAGTTCTATGAACAAGAAAAAGCAAAGTCTGGAAGGTCGACTCAGCTAGTAATTGCCAATGCTGGGCTGAACATGGGTTGGTGGCTGGCTCTTCAGCACACAATCTTTTCATTACCCCACGCTGCAGCCCGCACCACATCTGTCTATGGAATATTAGTTTGGGTACTTTTTCCTCATATTCTTCCTCTCCTCCTCCACTCCTCTCCCACTCTGAGACAAAGGTTCCAACAGATTGGAGCCCGAGAAGTCATTGTTCCCCTCCTTCTCCCTGCCTGCCTCCTCCCTTTTCTGGCCGAGAGTTCTATTTATAATACAAAATGTACTAAGAGGCCATCCATTCACCACTTCCCTAATTTTTATGGCATTTGTGATTAAATCAACTCAGGCTGTGAGAAGCTTTGGTAATTAAATAATTTAGGTAACAGAATATTTAATTAATTGTAATTACATATGCTATCTTGAAAGCCATTTCTATTTTAATTTTAGCACAAGCTGGATTGTCCAAAACATGTTTTTTCCTTTGCTGCCAAAACCTCTAGTCTCTTTCTCTCCTTCTTTCCCACCATCTTTCTATCCCTCTGACCTTTATGTCCTTTTTTCCTTGTAATTTGAGGCAATCAAAGGGAGCCAGCCATTCCCTATTTCTGTGTACTAAGGGTGGTGGAAACAAAAGGACATTAAATCAAAGTCTAGGCCTGTAAGATGCACATAGCCTGATGGAGGAGACAATCCAGAAACATTAAAGTATGAATAATGCCAACAGCCCCACCGATCATAATTATGTGTGTAGAGGATGGGTGTGGGGTTGAACCAGGTCTAGAGGTATATGTAGCACTTGTATTGATAAAAAGAAAATTGGAACAATTTCTAGGGATAGCTGGTTTGGATCTGTAATGGTGATTCGTATTTATTTTCTCTTTATCTATTTTATTCATTCATTCATTCCTTCTCTCAAAGTTTTTGAGCACCTATTGGATGTCAGGCAGTGGTACATCACGTCTGTTCAAGAACCACCCTCTTCCCCATAGCCTGCACCCTCCTACCTGAGCTCACGACACACAGCTGTGTCCTACTCACCAGGTGCTTCAGGCAGGCCCAGCCACTGTCTTCATGAGCCAAGTATGACCACTGTCAGCTGTGACAGTCCTGGATTTGTCCTCACCTGATCAAAGGCAGGCCGCTGCCTAAAGGAATAGAGCTCAGGTCACAACTTCAAGAGAGTCACAAGAGAAGTCTACTCAATGGGTCCCCAGTCCTTTTGCCATTCCATTCCCCTAACCTCAGCATCCCACTGGGAAATCTGACATTCCAGCCCAGGGAGGCTCCCTAAAGTACCTTTGTCTGGAATGCTGGGACCCCGCGTTACCTCTTGGTTGATGTGAGACTCCTTTCAAAGCTGGGCTCTGCATGGTATGGTGAGAAAACCTAATTTAACATTGTAAGTTCTGGATTTGAGTTGTAGACACCAGTGCTCTGGGTTTTAATTATAGCTTTGCCATGTACAGATCACAGCAGATGGTGTGGTCACGGGCAGATAACAAATATTCCATTTCTTTTTTTTTCTTTTGTCTATAAAATAAACAATAAAACTTGATAGGCAAAGTTCTTGATTTGCCGTTCTTAGGACAAAATGAGAAAGGTGCACAATAATTACTAGGCATTTAACAGAGGTTAATATTAATATTAGTTTTATTTTTAATATCAAAACTTTTTGTAAACCATTAGGTGCCTTACAAATATATAGAATTACTTAGTCTCTGCAGGATCTAGTAAAAAGTCCAACCTTAATTCATGGTTACCAACATTTTCAGATCTCAGTTTTGTTGTTTAGCCTTGTCTAACTGTACAGATCCTATTTCCTAAGTGAAATAAAATAATCTGATGCTGAAATAAGAGCTTGTGTGACAGCAAGGGTGCTCTCAATGATCACATGGTGAGAGCCTGGGTGCCACATTTTTTAATCCCACGCCAACACTGTTTGTCGTCAGTTCTTAACGTCGATAAACTAGTGAGCCTTGGGAACAGAGAGAAACCAGCTCTACTCACACCATCTGTAATTATCAGATTTGCTAAGCACTTTGACCAAACTGTTTTTCTTTTGTTTGCAAAATTTCTACCAAGTATAACAGATCCATGGATAATGAGGCTGCATGACTAGGCTCCTCAAAGAGCCCACTCTGCAAGGGCTTCAGCCAGGCTGCCTGGGAGGTCCAGGCTGAGCCCTTCCACGCACTGCATCCTACCTGCCTCCTCTAATGCACAGCTGTCTTAGTGAGGGATCACATATTGATAGTGTTAGCAGTGATGGGTGGCAATGGCCATTCATGCTCCTGGTTTTTCTAAACAGACTAAAAACATGACTTTAAAATTTTCATTTTTAGTCCAAAAGCATGAGATGCTATTTATAATACATAAATAGTGTAGTGTGGCATGAAGAAAGTGCTGATATCCTTCTTCCCCCTCTAATTCCACTCACCTGAGAGAATCAATGTTCAGTTTGGTGTGTGTCTCCGTCCATGGCTTTCTCTGTATTCACGCACATACATATACTCACACTTACATACACACACATACACATACTCACACCCACATACACACATATGCTTTCCATCATATTAGCAAATGGGATCATTCACTACACATTAATCTAAGTTTGTCCCCTAACCTATAGACATACCTCATTTTTAAATAGCTATATAACATTCTCTTGTAAAGATGCCTTAATATTTAGTCAACCATTCTCTGAATGAAGAGAATCACATTGTTTCTAGCTTTTTGCCCCAACAAGTAATGCCAGAAGATACATTCTTACATGTGTATTGTATATAAGTGTGTAGATAGATCTGTATACACACACACACAGAGACATATATATATAATTTTTTAAAAAATTTATTAAATCATAGCTATGTACATTAATGCAATCATGGGGTACAATGTGCTGGTTTCATATACAATCTGAAATAGTTTCATCAAACTGGTCAACATAGCCTTCAGGGCATTTTCTTAGTTACTGTGTTAAGACATTTATATTCTACATTTAGTAAATTTCACCTGTACCCTTCTAAGATGCACCGTAGGTGGGATGCCACCGATTACCCTCCCTGCACCCATCCTCTCCCTTCCCCTCCCCTCTCCTCCCTTGCCCCTTTCCCCATATTCCTGTACTATAATTGGGTTTTAGCCTTCATATGAAAGCTATAGATTAGTTTCATAGTAGGGCCGAGTACATTGGATACTTTTTCTTCTATTCTTGAAATACTTTGCTAAGAAGAATATGTTCCAGCTCCATCCATGTTAAAATGAAAGAGGTAAAGTCTCCATCTTTCTTTAAGGCTGCATAATGTTCCATGGTATACATATACCACAATTTATTAATCCAATTGTGGGTCAATGGGCACTTGGGCTTCTTCCATGACTTAGCCATTATGAATTGGGCTGCAATGAACATTCTGATACAAATAATGTTATAATGTGATTTTTGGTCTTCTGGATATATACCTAGTAGAGGAATTATAGGATCGAATGGCATATCTATTTTTAGATATCTAAGTATTCTCTAAATAGCTTTCCAAAAAGAACGTATTAGTGTGCATTCCCACAGCAATGTAGAAGTGTTCCCTTTTATCCACATCCACGCCAACATCTCTGGTTTTGGGAGTTTTGTAATAAAGTTTCACAATGAAGAGTTGCTGATCAGACTTGTGCATTTTTTTTTTTTTTTGACACAGAGTGTCCTTTGGTCACCCAAGGCTAGAGTGCAGTGGCGTCATCAAAGCTCACTGCAACATCGAAGTCCTGGTCTCAGCTTTCTGAGTAACTGGGACTACAGTTGCACACCAGTGCACCCAACTAATTTTTCTATGTTTAGTAGAGATAGGATCTCCCTTTCTCTCAGGCCAGTCTGGAATTTTTGAGCTCAAGTGATCCTCCCACCTTGGCCTCCCAGCATGCTAGGGTTACAGGTGTGAGCCACTGCACCTGGCCCAGATTTGTGCATTTTTATTTTAAATAAGTCATTTTAGATCCTATTTCACAAAGATGGTACCATTGACATTTGAGAATTCCCATTGCTTTATATTCTTCTCAGTCCTGGATGGTATTAGTCTTTTTAATTTTTGTGAATCAGATGAACCAGAAATTAATGAAATTAATCTTTTCGCCCCTGCCCCTTCTTTCCCGAGTAGCCAGATGGCCACAGTCAGGGTGCCAACAGACCATGCAGAGACCCCAGCCCTGCTCTGCCCCCCTCCCAAATTTGGTGAGAATTCAAGCTGTTACCCACAAGCTGTATGGCTTACCTTGTTTCACCAGTAGTGCTTAGCTGGGTTCTTGGGACGTTTTAGGAGGACAAGTAAATTTAGTGTGAAATAGCCCTAACAGCTATAAAAGGTTGTGTTTTATTCATTAAAAGGAAGCCTAACAGTGAAGCTAACTACTGTGGTAGGAAAGGAATTCTCCTAAACACTTTAGGAAGAATATTTGAAACTGAGGTCAAAATCCTCCTATTTGTTAAATGTAAATGAGAAAGAAAAGAGGGGAAGAAGGGAAAAAGAGATACTAAGAGTGGAGACATGCCCTGAAGCCATGCAGGTTGCTGTAGGACGAGTGATGTATAGTGCCTAACCCCACCCCTGCTACGTGGTGCCATGTAACTTAATAAATTGTGATCGCTGTGATCATTATCAAAGAAAAAAGCAATGGAATTATTTACAGTTTGTGATTTGCCACTGATAGGCGCTTGTGCAAGATAGAATTTTACACTATATTTACAAAAGATTCTCAAAGTGTTGGCCCCCTTTTTGTAAAATTTTGTAACAAATATTTTGTAAATTAAGGTGCATTTAGAAATAGTTTCTGATTTTCTCTACATATGGTGACTTTGTGGGCAACTTTAGGGATACCCTGTAAACTGCAATTTCAAGAAATTTTTCATCAAAAGGCCTCACTGATTTGCAGTTTGTAGGAATAGAGCAAGAGTCCTCTTTTTTGCAAGCCTGAAGAAAAGTCTCTTGACCTTGCTGCTTTCACATCTGTCCTTAGAGTTCAGAGCATGGAAGTAACCTTTAGCTTTTGATACATTTTTGAGCCATGGGGTCCCTGAGAGCAGTGATTTTCAACCAGTGTGCCATGAGAGGATCTTGGTGTGTGGCCAAAATTTTTAAAGATCATCAATTCAATTATTTTCAGAAGTTCAAAGCACAGTTAAGTATATTCTTTTCTTCACTCTTGTTTTTTTTTTCGATCAATATATTTAAGTGTATCATGGAAGTTTAACTACAGGTTCAAGTGTGCTGTGAGATTAAAAAGGTTGAAAAACACTGTCCTACAGTCTTAAAGCTGTAAGATCCTTGTTTTCAGCTTTGGGCCTATAGTTCGGCATCATGGCAAGGATGCCTGACTCTTTAAGGACTATCTAAGAATAAAAATGAGTTTCAGGTATCCCAAGCAATTATCTGACTCTTGCCTCTAACCTGATTTCCAACCCTTAACATCTTGGTCTCTAAACCCCATCTTTGGCCTTTTGACCTTTGTGTCGGCTTTAATCTCTCAATGCTGACTGTGAATCTCTTGAGGTCCTGGGCCCTCTGCAGCCTTTTGCCACCCCTCAGCTCCACTCCTCTTATGCATAGCTTCTGACCCCAGCCTGGTGACTGCTGAGGCTTGGCAGGGCCAGTGCCACTTGCCCTCACTGTCTTTTCGCCCATCTCTCTACTGCAGGGAAAGTGGCTTACAGTAGCATGCTATGGCGATTTCACTGCTGTCCAGCCTCTGCAGTCCTGTCCTCCACATTTCTGCACAGGATGCTCGCCAGGAGGCCTTTGCAGTGCACTATCTCAGCCTAACATTCCTGCCTGCTCTTGGAAGTCTGAGATGAAGCTGTGAGCCTGGCATCATTTCCTATCAGTGGTTAGAAAAGTTTCAAACAACTCAGTTTCCTCTGGGAACCTGTAATGGAAACATCTTAGCCTGGATCAGCGGGACGTTTTCAATGCCTTGGTCCCACTGACTATACAATTAATGCAGAAAAATGACAAGATCAGTTGCTGGAGGAGGACAGGAGGCGAATCTTCCCGGCTCTCAGAGGCCCCTGCGCTGTAGAAAGCGGGGCAGATGCGCCAGCCTCATGGGAGCTGGAGGGCGCTAGCGAAAATCCAATCTGATCCACTCCAACGGGGCTATTACACTCCAGCCCTGATAGGATCACACTCTCAGAGCACAGAGTAAAATTAAATTTGAGAGAAAATGAGATTTCTTTTGTTTTCTACAGAGTCCTGGAGATAAGCATTCTTCATGACTTAACCTTGATGGCCATAGGAAGCCCTGTTGCAGGCTCTGAGGATCTGATAGACAAATTGAATGGATTGGTGGTTCCTTTGCTTGCCTGCTTGGCTGTACCCCTGGGGACAGAGGATGGGCTTCTCTGTCCATCTGCCATCAGGTTGGCATTGGGCCATGTCCAGTGCCCATAGCACCTCTCTGTCCCTTTCTGTGGCTCATCTGCCCTTTGCCAGTCCCTGCTCTTCAGCAGCCTGGGGGCTGAACCCAGGGTCACTGGATTTCTCCAGCTCTAGGCTGGAACATGGTGATGAGCTGAGTAGAGCTAAAATGTTAACAGTGGCACAAAACATGGTTAATTCTTGGCTTCTTCCCCATACAACCTTTTAAGTGGCCTTCAAGCAAAGGAATATCTAAACCACATATTTCAAAGATCCTAACAAGGTTTAGGAACATGGAGGAGAGGATTCGGGACCCCAAGCCACAGGTCTTGGACCTGCTCCACTGGGGAGAAAATAAGCCCTGAAAACATGTTTTCCTTGATGACATATGGTAGTATTTCTCGGAGCGTGGTCTGCAGACAAGCTGCCTCCAAAGCACCTGGAATGCTGGTAAAGTCCATATTCTTAGTTCCATGCTCAGGGTTACTAAATCAGAATTTCTGCTTTGGATTCCAGGAAAAGGACCTTTCTACCTTGCCTTCTAAGAGAGATTCTAAGGTAGAGCTTGAGAGCCACTGTCTATAACTTGAAGGCATTTCTCCCAGTGGTCCGGGCTCCTCCTGGCCATCACCTGTCCAAAAGGTTATCTCCAGGGCAACCTAAACTGCTAGCTAGTTTGGCCTTGACAGACCTCTCCTGAATCCCAGCAGCTACTATGACAAGGGCCAACAGCCTCTTCGAAATTTGCAGCTTCCTCTTGGACAATCCTATTAGGCTTTCTCCAGCAGGGAAAGTTGAGTCTTTCCAAAGGACACATCTGGATGTGTTAGAAGAGCCTTGAAAATCTTACTCATTGCCCAGGCAGGGAGAGAGGAAGTGGATTGGGGATGTCAATGACAATGATAACTATGATTACAGATACTAATTATTGAAGGCCTGTCAAGTTCTGGGCCTGATCACACTATTTTTTTTTTAAATAATTTTATTAAATCATAATTGTGTACATTGGTGCAATCATAGGGCACAATGTGCTTCATATACAATCAGAAATATTTTGATCATACTGTTAGAGATAGCCTTCATGGCATTTTCTTGATCACTATA
>CAUYON010056191.1:0-57207 GCA_963573935.1 Arctocebus calabarensis
CTGGGCCCACCAAACAACAATGATGGCTGCAACCAAAAAATGGCCGGGCGTTGTGGCGGGGGCCTGTAGTCCCAGCTACTTGGGAGGTGGAGGGAGGAGACTCACTTGAGCCCAGGAATTGGAGGTTGCTGTGAGCTGTGACGCCACAGCACTCTAACCAGGGTGACATCTTGAGGCTCTGTCTCAAAAAAAAAAAAAAAATAAATAAGTTCCTATCAGATCCTGAAAATCAGCTTCCAACTGGTCCATTTACACGAGTAAGGTGGTAAGGAGTAGAGTTTTTGGTGGGTGTGGATTTTAATTCTTGTTCTAAATATGGTTTCTGTTCTTTAATTTCATGAAGGGAGTCTGTGATGCTTTTTCTTTTAATGTCCTCCTTTTGTGATCCTCCCATATTGGTAATAGGACATTTGTTTAGGGTGAGAGGTCTCTAAGAGTACTTTCAAATAAAAACATTTTCCATATCAAAGGATCTGTTGCCTGGCCATTGATCATTTAGTGTCTCTAAAGGTATACCTATTTTAAAATGTAACTCAAAACTGATATACCACTTTATGGCTTAACCATCGACATAAGAGACCTCCACCAAAGGGTTGTAGAACATGCAGATCCCACGATCGAAGGTCATTCACAAACACAGCCAAAGAGAAAGAAAGCAAAGACCATCATTGCTACAGACAGTAAGAATGGAGTTTATGAGAATTTCTGTCTCTAGTCTCTAACAAAAGTGATACTCTTTCAATCATGAGCCCACTAATATATGGCTCCATGCAGGCAATACTAAGATAGGACTTCTCACTACAAGCAAAGTAGTAGGAAGGAGATGATAAAGGTTTTTTTGGTCCAAGACCCTTTATGACTTAGAAGACAAACTTCCCAAGAGTTGGCAAAAGTTTTTATGATGCCAGCTGCAGATGGGGTACTCAGGGTGCCATATTTCTACCCAGCCTACTAAAAATTCTTGAGTACTCAACTTGACAGTTGGCTGCTTCTGAGAACAAACTAGACAATCTGTGCCCCTCAGCATGTGGAAAGCCATAAAGTGAACACTTAAGCTGGATCTAAGCCAAGCTCTCAGGACACAAAATGAGACAGATGGGACACAATGGCTATCTCTGTGAAGGAAAGGATCTCAAACCAAGTCACAATACATAAAGAATAAATTCCTATAGTGTTTTCTCCTGCTAATTGAAATCTTAGAAAGAAAAGACAAAAGGAGACTCTTACAGTCCTTTTTTGACTGGACTTCAAGAAGGGATGTGGGAATCTGGCTGGTAAGAAATTCATTTTTGTAGGCATAGGCAGAGATCCAGAGATCTCAGCTGACGTTTCTGGAGGAGCATAGAGTCCTGACCAATCCCCTCTTTGTCAGCAAAACTGTTAAGAGAAAAACTGTTTCTCTTCCAACTTGTGTCCAGTGGTTGGGGACCCATGAATTAACTGACAACAGACAGACTAACAGGAGAAAAAAAAAACCCAGATTTATTTGCACCTACAAGTAGGAGTTTTCAGTGATGAATAACTCAAACCTAACAGAGGGAAGAAGGGCTTAGGGCTTCAGTAAGAAAGTATTGAAGGTTCTATTGAGTTTTTGGATACTAATGGAAGTGAGCATGCTGTTTCCTTGACAGCTAAATTCCCTCACGTGGGGGAAATGGCAGCTGTGTTTTCTGGAGGTCCTGCTTTAGTCCAGGAAGTGAAGTTCAGATACGATTACTTTCTTATCTTCTTTAGCTCTATTTTTTTTTACTTTAACAAGACCCAAGATATGTTTCATCCTAAGAACTTTAAAAAGGAAAATATTCTGTTTCCTTCCTGGGGCAAGTTTTATGGCAGGCAATATTTCTATAACATTGCATGAGAGCTGCAGGACGGTTCAGAGAAGCTCCTTACTACTGAATACTGATGTTCTGGTGGTTATAGATAAGGTCTCTGTACAGGCTGACATCATCCTTAGCCTCCTTCCAACAATGCAAGCTGTGACTTCTGTGCCCAGTGTGAGGACCGGTGTTTAACTTCAGTAAATCCTCAAGATTCAAAGCCTGTTACCTTCAGGAAATCACTGAACAAGGTTTCAAGAGTTAAGTAATAGTACGTGTTTCTTTGTTCTTTTTATTTTTGCTTTTTATTCATCACAAGCAGAAAAATGTATACTTTTATATTTTGGGGTCACAAAAATCTTACAACCCAAAACAATGATTCCAAGGAAATTTTCTTATCAGTGAAAATATACAGAAGGAAAGGTAAAAATAAAAGGGCTAATTTCAAGACACAATATTAGATATTCTCTATTACTTTATAAATAATGTGAATTAGTGCTATTTGTCCACAGGAAAACATGCTGCCTGTTCAGTAAAGTCATCTTCACAGCTTCAAAACCTCTGCTTTCACTAAAATAGTTGAGAGTGTCTAAAAAACCTGTGGTCTCTTGGGCAGCACCTATGGCTCAAACAGGTAGGGTGTCAGCCCCATATGCCAGAGGTGGTGGGTTCAAACCCAGCCCCAGCCAAAAACTGCAAAAATAAAATAAAATAAATAAAAAGCTGTGGTATCCAGTCCATCACTTCAATACAAAGTGTAGAAGTTAAAGATAACTGAGCTATCATGTGATCTTTTCTTCAAAGACAGAAACCCCATTAAAAAAATGTCTTCAGTCTAAACTCTTGGGATAAAATTTCTCAAGGTTGAGAATCATGAATTTGGTGCTCACTATCCTGCAGGGACACTTGGAAATCAAGGGCAACAGAGAATAAGAATTCACCCGGATGGTCCAGAGTTTGGAAAACCTACAGCACTGAAACATTGCTCATTACTGGCTCAAATGCTGGCTTCTGCAAGTATTATCAAAGTAACCAGTTCTTCACTGGGGGAGGAGGCTGTCCTGGTGCACTGTAGAATGTTTAACAGCATTCCTAGCTTCTATCCTCTACATGCCAGTAGCACCCTCACCCCCCATCATGATGATCAGAAATTTCCCCTGTGAGGCAAAGTCATCCCCAGTTGAGGCAATGGCCTCATTAGATAATAGAGAACATTACTTTGTAAGAGTCTTAGGAGAATCTCAGAGAGGGAGGGCAAAGTTGGGAATGTTTTTGAGGTTTTAAGTCTAGTTTTATTCATTGTGTATCTTTCTGTGTGGAAATGAGGGAGGTTAGGAGTGGGTGAGGATGATAATTTAATAGCTTGGGATGGAAAGGGTCCCACAGGTAGGTGAAAATTTTGAGGTCAAGATTCCCAAATGCTTCAATGTTAAAATTTTCCTTTGATGCTTAGATGAGTTGATGGGTCTTTAGGGAAGTTCCTGGAATGAATAATGAAGTTATTGTTATCTCGCCACTCATTGTTATCTTCCTGAGCAAGAGTTATCTAGAATAGGAGAGTTATGCTAAAGAAGACCCTGGAATAGTAAAGTCTTGCTGACATGGACTGTGTGGCTATAAATGATTTTTGGGAATTCAGTGGATTCCTTAAGTTCCTTGCTTTTTTGTCCTTATCGTATTTTTCTGAATGCAACCCACTATTGCTACATTGAGAAAAACAAGTAAGGTCTGCAAGAGACTAAAGAGACAGCAGGAAGGAGCAGGGGCTCTGGCATCCCTGCAGGGGCTGAATGATGGCTTCCTACTCTATTAACTAGTGCATGGGCTGGGCTAGCACACCACACACTTTCTCCAAACCTCAGGTTCTCCACTAATATCTTGAGATTAATAATAGTGTCTCTCTCATCTAGTTGCAGTATTTTGAATGAAATAATACACACCTAGTGCCCTAGCTATAATATGCTCTCAGTGATGTAAATCAACTATGCAAAATTATGAAAAAATGACATTGCAGTGGAGCACATATGCTTAGGCCAACATGTTTCTGAGCATTTCCCCCATTCTCCTTCCTATAAATTCTAACAAAATACTGGGTTTAAGAAAAAGCAGAGATGCTCTCTCTGCAGCCTAGAAATGTTGTGAAGAGAGAGGTGAGTAACTTGGATTTGCACTGAAATGTTGGGAGACTCATGCCATGGCTGGTGGAAGGAGGGGAACAATAAGAGTGCCATGATACTTAGCCTACCATCTAGAATGGTTAGTCTGTTTAAAGGCAATACCTTGCTTTAACAGTCATGATCTAGAATTCATTACACTAAGGGTGTTCAAACTGCAGCCCTGTGAGCCTCCTGCTGAATTTGTGAGGACTTTTAAAATTTATCTGTGGTGTTGCATGTCATGAAAAGAATGCATGGACCTTTTCTTTGCCAATCTGCTTCCTTAGTGTTTGTGTATTTACTATGTGGGCCAAGACAACTCTTCTACTTTCAATGTATGGCAGGAAAGTAATTCTGCTTACTCTTTCCTGATTCTGGAAATAGGCCATATTCTCCAAGTGGGAGACTCCTTTACACTATACCAGGCACTGATCTAGGCATGTCATATAAATTTCTCCTTTAATCCTCACTCTGTGAGATAAATACTGTGATGAGAAATCTGATACTCAGAAACTCAAAATAATTTAGTGACACACAGCCCCAGCCGATGCAGGGGTGGAGGCAGAAGTTAAGCCTTTGTCTAGTGAGCTCTGAGGTTGATTATTCCTCTACTATAGCATGATACCACCTACACACCTACTTCTCAGAGCAACAAAAAACAGAAAAACCCAAAGATAACACATCACCCACAGTCTAGTCATGGTCTTACAGAGCCATGTGGGGTATTTGAACAGATGGACTGTTTTGTGGCATCTTGACAAGGACAGGAGGATCTTGTGGTGATAGATCTAATCTGACCATAGGGTGACAGAAATAGCCAGACACCAATCTCAGAGAACCACTTTGCCAGTCCAGTGGTTTACCTAATCTCAGCAAATGAATGAAGAAGACCCAACCCATTGATTAACACTTAACTGCTATTAATAGCACTGGGAGGAAAAGAACAAGCCCACCCCACACCCATCATTTGTCCCCCAGTGCTATTTGAGGACTATGTGAATTTGGCAAAGGAATGTTTAGGGAGCAAAGGCTATAAAACAAAATGGTACCAGGCCGGGGGAATTTCTGGATAACACTATAGGTAAGAGTGGTGTTGGAATTAAATGTCCTCTAGAAAAGTATCTTAAAGAGTTGGTTTTCTGGAATGGTCTCCTTTTTGATTGTGATGGCAATAATATTTATTAAAGCACAATGATTCATTAAATGAACAACTAAACACGATTCATATTTTTATACCTGTGTCGATCAGAATTCTTTACTCTGTCTCAGTTCTCTGCAGTGCTACCTGTGTGAATTCTGACCAAGTCACCGGATCTTTCTGGGCCTCCATTTCCTCCTCTATAAGAAAGAGGAACTTGGTGTAAGGTCTTTAATGTCCTTTCCTGCTGATTCAAACTAATTCAAAGACATGTTATTAAATGACTAGTGCCCTCTACAGGCAACTTCCTTCACCACGTGAGAATCCATAGGGGGATGTTAGCAAAATTCTTTGGGTATAGTTAATGTTGTGACGTACGTAGTGTCCAACAAAATAGTTTGTTATTTAATGAACGATGACTGTGAAGCAATTAAAATTTTAGATTTGCTCTAGACTTCATTTTACAGATAAGAATATGAGGACCACCATGACTGAACTTTTCTGATTCCTTGGGATAAGGCTAAGACTTGAATACAAGTCTCTTGATCTTCATCTTAATAGTAGTAAGATCTTTCCAGTTTTTCACAGTTGTCTTCAAAATACTCTTCCTTCTCCACCTAGATAGCATCAGAACTCAGCATTTTCTAAATTTTCTATGTACTTACTACCCTTAGCAGTTGATGAACTGTGGATTTTTCCATTAGAGCAGGGAATTACCGATGGTGCGTGGTAACTGAGAAGGCACCTCCTTGGATTGCTTTCTTGCTATGGAGCAGTCCTTTACTGACATTGCCCAAGGAAAATGTGTGCATGCTCAATATCTGACTGATTCACTTTCAGTTCAAGAACTGGTACATTTTTTAATCTTTCATGCTGAGACCTACTCAGAAGTTGGGACTATTCATTTCTGTGGTATAGGACTTAGGAAAAAAATGTTCCGGACAGCTTTCAGTAAAAATGTGGGTCTGTTTAAGCCTACTGTAAAAATTTTAAAAGTTAATTCATGTTTTCATTTTTATTATGGTGTAGCAGCATTTGTGCCTTGTAGAAAGTTACACATTCGGATAAGGAAAAATAAGAAAATGATAGCACCATATTCCTACCACCCAGAGATTACCACTGTTAACACCTGTGTGTATATCCTTAAAGCTTTTTCTATGCGTATATAAATATACATATACATATTTTTACCAAAATGAGATCATGCTGTACATGCTGTTTGTAACCTGCTTTTTTTAGTTAATGATCTCTAGCTTTCTTTGCCAGTAAGTTTTCATCTTGTCTGAAACCCAGTCTGTATTCAAATTCTCCCGGCTCATCCCTAAAATGTCCATTATAGTCAGCCTATCTAAACCAAACTCAAACCTAGGGCCCTGCATTGCACCTAGAATTCCATCCCTTAAAGCTCTTTAATGTAGCATGGTTTCATCCCTCCTTTTATTATTTTTTTCAATAACTCCTTGTTGAGAAAAATAGGAAAAGTTGAAATTTTGCATGTTTTTCTCTTTTTTTCTCAGATTTTGTTCTTTATGTAAACCAGATTTTTTTTTTAAATCGTCCAACTCTCTGCTTTATCTTCACCTATAAGAGATACTACCTTAATGGTATAACAGATGGTCAATGGCTGACATGTAAAGTTTTTAGTCTAAAATGAAGTCTATAAACCTGCTCAACAGCCTGGACAACATCTCTATTTTTCTTTAAGTTTTCCCTCTGCCTGTCTTTTTATCCCGGAACAAAGGAAAATCAGTCAAAACTTAGGTGAGGCCCTGTGATATGCTAAGGTGGTAAAACAAAAAAGGCCTGAGCGCTGTGCTCATGGAGCTTACAGTTTAGTAGGAGAGTTTGACCGTACCTTAATCCTTAGTGTTAAATGCTTAGTTAAATGACAGAGACAAATGCTAAGAAGGCAAAGTGTAGAATGTGAGGTGTTCAGCGGTGAGAGGTGGCTGAGGGAAGAAGTGACTTGTCTGGTTTCTTAGGGAAGACTTCAGAGGAATGGCTTTGATCGGAGTTTGGGAAGGGGAGAGGAAGGGGAAAAGTGTTGAAGGAGTGCGAACAGCATTTGCCAAGGTGCTGAAATTTAGGAGTGATTTCTAGCATGGCTGAAATAAACAGAATAAAGGGGAAACGGGGAATGAAATAAAGGCAGGAAGTAAGGCACAGGCCAGCTCACTCAGAGCCCATAGGCCACCTGGACAATTCTGAACTTGATTACATGGGCGAGGGGGAGTAATGGACAGACTTACATAGGAGAGAAACATGATCAGATTTATGTTTTATTAAGATCATGCTGACTAGTGTGTAAGAGTACCTTGAAGGGCCTGGAGTGCACACAAGAAGCCAGTTAGAGTGCCACCAAGGTTGTCCAGCTGAGAGACGATAGCTTGGCCTAAAGTGCTGGTTGGAATGGATTAAAGATTTTAGAGGCATTTAGGTAATCAGGAAGTGCAACCAAAATGACTTGAGGACTGACTGGAAGCAGAGGGGTTGGGAGATATGAGGTAAGCATGATACACCTATTAGGACAATTTCAGACACATGGTTGCAGCCCAGTTCAGACTTCCACTCAGGAACTGGGTTCAGCCCAGTTCCATTTGCTTAAGCCTAAATGGAAATTTATTGATTCCAGTGCAGGAAACTTCCTGAGGGTAGATCAGATACTCCAGATACAGCTGCATTCAGGAGTTCAGAAGATGTTTTCAGGAGTAACTCTCTTTCCAACTATTTATCTGCTGTGCTGACTTTACTTTCTCTGGAGAGCTCTTTCCTTCTGGTGACAAAATAGCAGTGAGCAGCTCCAGATCACACCCTTGATATTAGCAGCTCCAATAGAAGGGCACCTCCCAATATTTTCAGGAAATGTCCTAGAATTGAGTCTCCTCAGCTAGTCCTGGTTACATGTTCACCCCTGAAGCTAAAGAGTAGACTCATTCCCACCTGGAGTAAATACACAGAGAATGGGGAAAGAAATTTGAGCAGGTATTCCTAGTACAATAGGGAATGGATGCCAAGCTGGCAAGGATGGGAGTGCTTCTTACAGATAGTTCCCAGGCTTTTATGGGCACAAATGAATGGATGAGAGGTCACTCACTGAGGGACGAGAAAAGAGTTAAGGAGAAAAATCACAAGTTTAGGTTTGCCTGTGTTCTTTTTGAGGCCTGTTAAACTTTTTCATGGGATGTCAAGTAGGCAGATGGCTACATAATCTGACGCTCAGTAGAAAGCTTTTGTGGGGGTCATGCAAGGTTTGGGAGTTATCAGCAGACAGGTTACACTTGAGATCATCTGAGAAGTGTGTCAAATGAGGAGATGAAATTTAATGTCTGGGTAGAGAGAAAGAAGGGTCTGTAGACCAGACTGTTAAAAAGATCTGGTCACATATACCTGGCAGGGGAGATACCATGACCACGAAAAAAGGTCTGGCCAAACTAGTTAGAAGGAAACCTGGTGAGAAGGGGTGCTATCAAAGTCAGTACTCTCTTCTGAAGGTGGGAACATAATGGCTAATTGTATGTCATGCCTCTGATAGGCAAAATCAAATGTGGAAGTGTCATTTGAACATAGGGACATGGAGATCCTTGGTGACCTTAGTGGGAGGAACAGGTTAGGAAGAGCAACAGGAAAGGAAGCCAGGTCTGGTAGATAGCTGAAGAGTAAAAACAAGTTGAAAATATGGCAAACATCAGAAACTTTCTGTTAAGGGGTGCAGATTGACAGAATAATGTCTAGAGCAGGCAATGGGAACAGAAGGATGGTTTTTGTTTTATGTTTTGATAGAGAGATTTTTTTTTTTATTGAATCATAGCTGTGTACATTAGTTCAACCATGGGGTACAGTGTGGGGACTTCACATGCAATCTGAGATATTTTATTGAGAGGAAAGCTGGAAATAGGCAAACTAAAGGAAGAAGATGACATCCAGGGCACAGGTGCCTGCAAGGATCTGGGGATAAAGAAGAACCACTTCCTCCACTGTGCTGGGAAGGGAAAGAGGTGCACAGCCCTGTGGGGAAGCCTGTGGCTCTCATGGTCAAAAGTTGAAGTTGTTTCCATATAATATCTTCTGTTATTTCTGGGAAGAAGGAAGTCACATCACCTTCTTAAAGTGAGCAAGGGATCTGAAGTTTGAAGAGAGCAGGGAGCCTTGACACAGGGTGCAGAAAAGCAAAGCAGAGGTAGCACAGGACTGCAGAGCAGTGCCTGTGGCCCCACAGAAGCTGGAGCAGCCTAATTGGCCCAGTAGGTGAGTCCCTCCAGCCGCACCCATCAGCCTGGGGCTGAACCTGAGACACGGATTCTCGGGCACCCAGATGTGATGGAAGAACACAGGAGAAAGGAGTTGATGGTAGAGTAAAGGCCCACCATAACAGTGTGCATGGGGTCTGAAAATTCAATTGCATAAAATGGAGAGCCTTGTGGTAACTAGGTTAGTGAAATGAGATGGGGACTGGATGGGAGGTTGGAGCCGACCAGCAAGCACAGTCTGCTACATTCCATTCCCATTACAAGAGGTGCGGCCAAGTGCGCAAGAGAATGATGGAAAGAATGAACCATGGACTCCACAGTGGGTAGAGAGCCAGTGAGGAAAGGAGGGTCCTGAAAACAGGGAGAAGGGGGAGTTGGCCGGCGGAGGTTCCAAAGGAGTGGGAGGACAGGCATGGGAAAGACAGAGGGCTGGCCAGCAGTGATATGAAAAGGCAGCCTGGAGCCACAGACGCACACTGGCCAAGGAATTAGAAGACCGAGGTTCTACTCCCAGCTCCCCCGCTTACTAACCACTTGGCCCTGTCTCTGCTTCAGAGTCCTCATCTAAACACTGGGAATAGTGGCACCTCTTCCACTCACCTGTCATCAGCAACTAGCTGAAGTGCTGTGTAAGTGTGAGCTATATTAGAAAACAGACCCACGGTCTCTTTGTTCCATTGCGGTGGAGAAGGGGTGTGCGGACAGGGAGGTGGTGCCCCCAGGACTCACCGCTGTGTCGTACTGGCCTCGCTTGTGTGCTGTGCTCAGGTGAGGAGGAAAATAGATTTTCCACACTGTTTCCAAACTGCGTTACTGTTTACTAACAAACTGGTCCTTAGCAGGGCTGTAGTTCTATTTTAATTATTTGTTTTTATTCCATAACAATCAAACCTTCCTGGATTGTTCATGCACATTAAAACATTAGACCAGGGACACAGCCAGTAGCCCTGATGCTGCAGTGACCGTGACACACTAAAGGAGGTTACTTTTGTCTCCCCAATACTGGCACTATGTTTTTAACCCTCTGTTTCTATTCTTTTTTCATCATTCTCCTTCTCTCTCCCAAATTGGTCAAGTCAAAAACTTGAGAATTGGTCTTGATTCCTGCCTTTCCCTCTTATCCAGTCCACTGGCAAATCTAGTTGACTTTGCTTCCAAGAGAAAGTCATACTTTACTATCTTTATGGCCATCACCTCAGTATGGCAGCCATCATTTCCTATAAGGACATTGGGATAAATTCTTACCTAGACTTCCCAATTCTGTGTTTGCTGCCAAAGCCCATTCTCCCCACAGCCCATTCTCCAGAGTCATCTTTTCAAAGCATAAGTCAGATGTCACTGAGAATCCCCTTCACTCAGGCGGCCTTAGCCCTCCTGCAGGGTCCTTGATCTTGCCAGCCTTGTTGAGCCACAGACCCTTTGACAAAGCTGTTCTCCTCCCTTGAATGTTGTTCGCCCTGATACAGGCCCTTGCTATTCAGATCTCAGATTTAATGCTACCTCCCCAGACAGTCCTACCCTGACCACTCAGCCAGAAGTATAACAGATAATTTCTTCTATCTCCCCTAAACATACACATCCTTCATCCTGTCCTGTCTTGTTTGTATCTGTTTTCCTTTCTCATACTTAAAATGTCCTCTTTAACTCATTTCTTAAGTTAGCCCATGATGTATACAGACAGCACTTAGAATTCCCTAAGCACCACCCATGGGACTAAATTTGTGGACCAAACACTGGCTTGGGAGTCACACGTATTCCTCCCTTCTTCTCTCTCCCTCCCTAGATCTCCCTTACTCTCCTTTTCTCCCTCTTTTCCTCCCTCTTTTTGATGTAATTAATCTATCAGGGTCACATTTTTAGACATAAAGGCAGCTATGATCTAAAGAAGAAAGTACTAGATTCAAAGTCCAAAGACTTAAGAGACGCAACTGAAATTCAATTTTCCTCCTATAAGTTTGCTTTGGAGCCTCAGTTTTCTTATAATTGAAATGACAATAATAACTACTATTTCATAGTTGTTGTTAAGTGAGATGGTGGGTACATCAGTTATCTACCACCACAATGATGCTGTGTAACAAACTGCCTCAAAGCTTAGTGGCTTAAGATGATTATTTAGTGTTCTCACTCCTCTGTGGGTTGTTGATGTGGGCTGGCCTTGCTCTTGGAACTGCAGGGAGCCAGCCACTCACCTGAGGGTAGCTGGCCTAGGATGGCCTCGGGCGGAGGTCACTGCTCTGTTTCCCAGTAGGCTATTGTGTCATTTGGTGGTCACAGGTTTCTGGAGACGAAAGCTGAAAACTATAAGCCCATTTCAAGTTTCTGTTTGCATCACATTTGCTACCATCCTAATTGTCCAAACAAGTCAAATGGCCAAACCCATTGCCAAAGGGCATGAACGCACGGAGATATATGAACCCATGTCCAGTAGCACAAGCATTCCACTACAGTGGGATTAAATCATAATGATGTGGGGCTTCCTCCTCTGGAAAGCCTTCCCTGATCTTCCTCAGCAGACTTGAGCACTCTTTCTGATACGCTTCCATTCTAGAAGTTATTCCTAAATATTTACGGAATTCCTAGCACTCCCTAGAACAGTGTTTTTCAACCTTTTTTAAAATCTCACAGTACACTTGAACCTATAGTTGAAACTTCCACAGCACACTTGAATTATGTTGATCAAAAAAAGAGTAAAAAAAAAAAAAAAGAATATATTTATTGTGCTTTCAACACCTTTTAAAAATAATTTAACTAATGATCTTTAAAAATTTTTGTGGCACACCTAAGATCTTCTCTGGGCACACCAGAGTGAGGGGTGCACGTGTTGAATGTCCCTGCCAGAGGCTCAAAGTGCCGGAGTACTGCAGTAACACCAGTGAACTTCACAAGACCTTCATGTTTTAGTGATGGGTACAGACAGTGAGTAAATTCATAAAAATATACACTATTCCACAGACTGGTATGTCCTCTAAAAATACTGTCTTATGGCTCTCTGTGAGCACACCAGCCTTCCTGCTTTACCAAGACCTCCTTCAGGGCAGAGACCGATATTCCTGTGTGCTCCCTGGTCCCGTGCACATTGTCTGGCTCCATAGGAGCTCAGCAGAAAACGACCCTGCAGGTGGGAGGGAGGGCTCTGCAAAAGGTGTGGTGGTGAGGAGAGGAGCACAGGCTGGGCCCGGCTGTAGCTGTTCATTCTCAGGTGCTCACTCTGTCAACTCTTCATCTTCCCCTGGGACAGACTGCCTTTCTCCCCTGACCCCTCTCGATAGGTCTCCGCAGGGAGCTCCCGGCTCAGGTGTCTGCCGCTTAGTGGTGATTCTTGTTCTCGGCTCAGGCAGGGCAGGGTGGCTTCTCTCCTAACCAAAAGAAGCTTCAGTTTCCCTTTCGCGGGCACTTGTACGTCCCATCACAGACGACGTTGGTAACCAAGTCAAAGATGGAGAGGGACAGGTAGATCTGAGTGCTTGCCTCCCTTTAGGACTACAAGGTGGAAATTAATCCATCTGAGTGGAAAGACTCCACACAACCCTGCCACTCTCAATGTGAATGAGAAATAGATGACAATTTATGAGTTGTGTCATCAATCATTAGACTTGTCTCATCACTTGGCTTTGTTCTAACCAGTGTTTTTCAACCCCCTCTCCCCTTTCTTTAATCTCAAGACACAGAAACTTTTAGTTCAACTTCTGCAGCACAGTTAAACTATGTCGACCAAAAAAAGAGTAAGAAAAGGAATATACTTACTGTGCTTTTGAGAGAGGATACGGGTGAGGTCTGGGAGAACAGGTCTTCTCAAGGAGAGCACAAGGATACACTTGCAGGGTCCTCTCCATGGTGACTCAGCCCTTAGGAATTTGTAACTTCCTGGAACTTGGAAATTTTCAAGTTCTGTGAAATCCTGTAGTTCTGTAGGGGCTGGACTAGCATCTCCCGCTTGATTCAAACTGGCCAATAAGAAGGGTACCTGTGGGGTGGAACTTTTTGACTGTAGATAAAAAGGGAAAGATCACGCCAGACGGGGATTGCGGCCATTTGTAATTCTTCTATGCCGTAAGCTCCCAACTGGTGAATAAAGCCCTTCCTCTTATAAACGTGGTGTTTGGGTGCTCTTTCTCTCCGTTGGACCTTGTCTTCCTGCAACACTTTGAACTTTTGAAAATAAATGTAATTAATGATCTTTAAACATTTTCATGGCACACCTAGATCCTCTCATAGCACACAGGTTGAAAATCACTATCCTAGACCCTCTAGTTAAAGGTCACTCAAGGCCTCTTTCCATAGACTAGTGTGCCTCCTTAGAAACACTGGTTGATTTTGAAAGTACTGATGTGGCTCCTTGTCAGAATTTTTTTAATGTTTTATTTTTTTAATTATTATTATTTTCTTTTAAGAAACAGGTCTCACTCTGCTGCCCAGGCTAGAGTGGAGTGGCCTGATTATAGTTCATTGTACCTTTGAACTCCTGGGTTCAAGGGATGCTCCTGCCTTAGCCTCCTAAATAGCTGGAACGATAGTACCACACTTACCTAATTTTTCTGTTTTTTTGTAGAGACAGGGATCTTACTATGTTGCCCAGTTTGGTCTCAAAACCTGTCCTCAAATGATCCTCCGGCCTTGGTCTCCCAGAGCGCTGAGATTAAAGGCATGAGCCACTATACCCACCCCCATCAGGCTTTTGATTGCTCAGCCACTGAACCTCCTTCCACCATTTGGAGTACTCCCACAGCACGAGTCTGGATACAAGGCAGAATCTGCCTCCCACTCTAGAAACTGAAAAAGCCAGATTCCAGCTTTCTACCTCCTCGCTGGCAGAGAGGTGAGGGCATGGGGGCCAAGCCCAGCCAATCATCTGTTCCTGCCTGGGGCAGTGGAGCATTCTTCTCTCAGTGCCCAAGGGAGCAGGGCTAATACACCAGCAGGAAGCACCGTCCTCTCTGGAGGGCGCAGTGGGGCTAAGTGGTATGGGTTGAATTTTGTCCCACTCCCCTTAAATTCCTATGCTGTGTGCCTAAGCCCAAGCATCTCAAGGGTGTGATCACATTTGGCATAGGGTCTTTGCAGAGGTGACCAACTTAGAGTGAGTTCATTACGGTGAGCAGAGACAAGAACAGAGGGTGACAAGGTGAAGAGAGGGAGGATGTCAAGGAGCCATCCTTCCCTCACAGCCGACACCTTCATCTCGGAACTGGGAGACACGGAGTTGCTGCTATTTAAGCCTCATGGTCTGGGGCACTTTGCTGCGGTGGCAGCTGGTGTGAACTAATACCCCGTCCTTATCAGAGAATTCCCACCGTGTGGTTTTGGCTCTGGTCCTAGCCTGGTCGGCTCCTGGTCCTCCATCCTCCATATATTTACGAATCTATTAGATATCTTTTCAAGAAATTATTGTTTGGAATAAAATTTGGCCAAAGATTTTTGTTTCCTACTAAGAAACCCAACTAATGAAAAAGACCATGTTTTGAAGACTTTTCCCTTCATAGAAACCCTGGGTTCTTTTTTCTCCCTCTTTCCCTGAAACAGCTCGTGCCCCTGAGCTCCCTGCTCCAGCCAAGGCTTTGCAGAATCGGCACGTCCGCACTGCCTCTGTGGTGAGTGGGCTTTTCGCTAATCTAGCCCTACTTCTTCCTTCCATTCAATAATAAAAATACACTTTTCTTGTAAGACTCAGCTCAGGGTTGGCAGATTGTTGACCTTCCTCATTTAAAAAACCAGGATTAGATATCATTGAACAGAGGGTGAAATGTGTCTCCTGCAAATTAGCGCACTCTGCAAACATCAACAGGCCCAGAACCTCAGAGATGTTGATGTTAAATATGTCAAATTTCAACTCCATGCCTGCTCTAGAATGTTTTTCCCACTCTGTTGTCTTTACTATGGATTTGGTCAAGTTTAACATCATAACTTGAACTCTTGGTTTGCTAATACATTTGATACAATGTCCAGATGAAGTCTGCAGCAATAATGGTCCATGTTTACAAGCCTATACCACTAAGGGTACATAACCACGCTTTAGGTGAAAGTACCTACCTGATTGCAGGCTTGTCCAGACTCAAATGGCTAGTGAATTGAAATTTCACTTTGTTGTTTGTTTGCTGTGGTATTTCACAATTCAAGAGGTTAAATAAAAAGAAAAGAAAAAAATAAATAAATCAGGAGTGAAGATAATGAAGTCTGGGCCCTCTACTTCAAGTTCAAAGAAGAAAAGATGGAAAGAAGAAAGTTCTGCCCCCATTCTTATTTCCAAAAAAGAAGTAGAGAAATATCTTCGTTAGTAGATACTTCAGGCTTGATGCTGACTACTTTACAAATATAATCCACTTAATTATTGCAACAGCCCTCCAACATAGCTGCTGTCATCATCATTCCCGTGTTATGGATGAGCAATAGTTCTCACACTGATAGTAGGCCGAGTCAGTAACTCTTTCTACTGCCCAGGAAAAAAGGGGAGATGTTTTCGGTATTACCCAAGAAATTCCAGAAGTGACAGTATTTCTTTGCTCAATGTGTCTGGAGATAGGAAGGGAAAATCAAGTGGTTTCTCAGAGAAGTCAGCCTGCTGGATGGATTGTTTTCACCTCTCAGGACCCTCCTTCATCCCTCCTCACCTCTCAACTCAGCCCTGACAGCACAGGTAGAGCAGCCACCTTCTAGTGTCCTGCCTAATCAACATCTAGGCTTCATTCATTTTGTCCATTTTGAGTGTCTGGGCATTTTGCTTCTTTTTCCACGCTTTGTTTCCCTAGATGCCTATTTTACAGTTTATGGTTGAAGAAGTATTTGGCATCTCTTCTGTAGCCATTCAGAGCTGTGACCCTGGGTCTCTCTGTGGGAAGAGAGAGCGTGGATGAGTAATCCTGGGCAAGTCATTTAATCTCTTAAAACCCTGCTGATGTTATCTCTAGAGTAGAGATGATGGTACCTAGTGTGGCTGATGGCAGGGGCAGATCTAGACCACCTCTTGAGCCCCTGCTCTTCCCATACCAAGAGCTTTGAGTCAAACAAAAGCTCATGCATGAATAATTACCATTATAAATACATGACTTAAAGAGAGTCATCTTACAGTGAGAATTCTTATGAATGACATTTATGAATGGTAGACAGTACCAGTTTGGGGGAGGAGAGGGGGGAACAGACATCACTGCCTGTTGGCCCACTGTGTACTTGCCACTAGCCACACCCACTCAAATGCTGTATCTAAAAATTCACTTCCTGAATGTTTTCATTTCCAAGTTACATAGGGAAAAAGTTTTGCTTATAGCATCCTCAAAACCGAAAAGAAGTGCACTCCAAACTGAAAGTGCAGGGCAGAGTAATTGGGTAAGTGAAGTTTGACCCACTCTCATTAATTTTTTAATCAGGTCTCTCCACTTTGGAGGTTCCAAAAGCATCATGGAATATTCCCTAGACAATATTCATGATTGAAATATTTGAACTTCCTTTTCAGTAAATGAAGCAAGAGGTTATATTTGGCTTCTCTCTTGCCAGAGCACAGCGGTAGCCTTCTGACCGGGGGCACGTATTTGGATGGTGGATTTGAGGCTCTGATCCTGAAAGAGGTCTCCGTTTGGTGTGAGAGGGAGCTGCACCTTTGAGAACACTGTAAGTTCCGACCAGAGTGAGAGCTGAAGACTATGATTTCCCTCCTTTCTATGTGAAAGGAAAGATGAGGACAACAGATCTATAAATACTTCTCTAGGTATCAAGGGGAATAACCTACTGTTATGATTGAAACTATTTTATTACATTCCCTTCCCTGGGAAACATAGGGTTGAGCTCCAGGGCTTGCATGGAGATCGGAATCAGAATGTTCACGCCTCCAGCAATGACAGGTTTCCTAGTGAGAAACTCTTAACTCTTTTTTAAAGAAAGATTATGGTAGTGGTAGCAATAGTATTACACTAACCACTGCAACACTAGTAATACTTAACATTAACTAGGTATTTATTATGTTCCATAAATATTTAAATCCTTTTTGTGTATTTACTTACATAATTCTCATAATAACTATATGAATTAAATTGATTATTATCTAAATTAGCAAATAGGAAATCTGAGACACAGAGAGATAAAGTGTCTTGCTTAAGGTTACATAATTGGTAGAAGCAGGACTGAGGTAGAATTAAGTAAGAATTAAGTAAGTCTGGTTGGCCTTTCTTTCTTTCTTTCTTTCTTTCTTTCTTTCTTTCTTTCTTTCTTTCTTTCTTTCTTTCTTTCTTTCTTTCAGACAGAGTCTTACTCTGTCACCCTGGGGAGAGTGCTGTGGGATCACAGAAACCTCAAACTCTTAGGCTCAAGTGATCCCCTTGCCTCAGCCTCCTAAATGGCTGGGACTCTAGGTCCCCACCACAATGCCTGGCTACTTTTTCTATTTTTACTAGAGATAGGGTCTTGCTTTTGCTCAGGCTGGCCTCAAACTCCTGAGCTCATGCAATACACTTGCTTTGGCCTCCCAGAGTGCTGGGATTACAGATGTGAGCCACCACGCCGATCTCCAGTAAGTCTGGCTCTGAAGCCCACATGTTTAACAACTATATTAAAGGCCATGATCCCCGCCTCCTCTGAAATCGCCCTGGCTCCATCTCTGATGTATGACTTTCTGAGAGGCCCCCCTGGGCTCACTGAAATCACTGCTAGCCATTCCTCTCCTTGGACATAGTCCCAGGTACCATTCTCAGCAGGTGGTTCATTGGGGCAGGTTCTGTCTTTGGAAAGATAACACTTCCCTCACTGCCTCTTGCCCTGGCTGTTGACAGGGAATGGTGGACATCCCCTCAGCATCAGTTTTAGCGTCCTCTGACCATAGTTTCTGCTTCTCCTATAACAATATCAGGTGTCCCAGTCCTTCTTGGTGCCACCTGCTGAGTGCAGCTCACTGAGGCGACTGTACCTGAGTGTACGATCTTAAAGTGGCCTCAAGGAAGCAAGTTTACTGATCCCTCATCTCTCTTTCTTCTTCGAGGCACAGCACAGGGCCACTTCACGTGAAGAACCCATTATTATCTATACCTGTGTGTGTATTACTTCCAAGTTTTAGAAGTTCATTTAAAATTCATTAGCTCATCTAATTCTCAAACTACTCCTGCCAGTGAGACTATTAACCCCCACTTCAAAGATGAGAAAATTGAGGCTTATAAAGTTTAGATGGTTTTTCTAAGATTTTATATTAACGCTAGAATCAGGAGTACATCTAATCTTTGATTGCTGATTTCACCACACCATTACCAGCCTTTAAACTCTCTGAATCCATGGGCAAAACAGCATTTTTTGTTTTAATTTGTGTTACTTAGACTATCCATGAGGCTCTTGTATAGATCTTTGCATTTATTGTCTGTACCTATTTTATTTTTTTTTTTAGCAGGGGGTAGTTACCTGAGTTGACAAATAAGAAAGAACTCTTGCTATAGTGGGGATGTTGGTTCTTTATTACATATTTTGCAAATATATTTTCCAATCAGTCCTATGCCTTTAACTTTATTCATAGTTTTAGGAGGTATAGTAATATAAAATTTTTATTTTATCAAGTTTATCAAACTATTTCTTTGTAGTTTCTGCCTTGATAAGCCTTCTCAATCCAAAACCATATACTTTTTTAAATTTAGTTTGCAGTTTTACTTTAACATTTAATTCTTTCATCTACTTGGAATGTATGTAAGTGTGTAATGTGAACTAAGGTTCAACTCAACGTTTTTTAAATGCATAAATAGTTATGCCAGCACTATTTACTACATAACGCATTTTCCCCTACCAATTTGTTCTTCATATTTTAAGTTCTATGATATTTGGGTTTAATTCCAGGCTTCCTATTCATTTCCTTTGATATGTTAATGCTGATTCCTCTCACAGGTTCCTCCCATTTCTATCCCATGACTACCCCAGGTGCTAAGGGTGGGACCCACATCTATCTTAGTATCACTCTCTCTTGGGCACCCAGGGGCTTAGCAACCACATTTAATGCCTTGTCATTTGTGCCCATCTAGGTAAAAGAGCCCTGGGTTCTGGGTCTCAAATCAGAATGCACAAGCTGGAAAAAAAGGCTTCTTTCAATTATGAGTGTGTATGTGTGTGTGTCTCAGAGTTATTTCTATGTATCCTGTGGTTCTCCAAACCAGAGAGATTATTTGTTACCTGTAACTTATATTACAGGTAGAAAATAAGTAGAGAGAGTGTCTAGAATCTGAGGCTGCCTTTGTGACTGTTTCTATTCCAAAAACTCTTCCTCATTCAAGAAGAGTTTTGTTCCCTTTGACATGGAGCTTTGTGGGAAAGAGTCTGCAACCTTCCTTTTCTTTTCAGGTATGCACGTCATAAGGAAATGTGGAAACACATGAGAATTCAAGACCTTCACCACAGCTAATGTAGAAATCGAACACTAGTCTGGGGAGTCAGAGACCAAATTTGCTGTTCTTTTCAATCCCTGTGAATTTCCCTTTTCAGTGCTATTTGTGGTCTGTTCAAGTCAGATAAAAGCATAAAATGCTGCATCTGAAATGGACTCTGGAGATCATCTAGTCCCCTACCTTCTTGTTCTTACAGATGTGAAAGCTGAGGACCAGAGAGCTTACATGATCTGCTTCACAAGGTCAGAGCCAAGGTTAACAGAGGGTGTCTCAATTGCACTACACTCTGTTCCACCTCCTCGCCCAATACAGGAAAGTTAGTTAAATCAAGCAAGCAATTCAACCTATAGTAATTGTACTGAAATCCAAAACTCAAGTCAGGTCGTAAGCCGAAAATGAAACAGTCTTTCAAATGATCATTTCAAATACATTTTAGATTGATCAAAAACTATACTGTAAATAGCTATGAACAGACACTCTCCCCACTCTTTCTTTGTTTCTGTCTTTGTTACACCTTTCTCTACTCCTTCTCACTCCTTTCTTCTCTCTTTCTCTGGACTGTCTCTTGCCAGAAACAAAACTTGCTGCACAGGCATCTGATTGGAGCCCCCACAGTACATCTGGCTGAAAGGAAGGTGCCTCTCCTGTGCAGGATGCAGGCAGGATGCTTCATGGTTCTGGGTCCCAGAATTCAGGCAGGAATGGGCAAAGAGAAAAGGGTTAAAGCAAAATAGGGTGTGCACACACATGCGCATGGACACAGAAAGTCCAAGTCTGCAACCCAGCTAGCCAGAACTTCAAACAGGCTGGATTCAAAGTCAAAGTCTTGACCTCTGCCCTCCAGTGCCTTCCTGTACATTCTAGTCACTTTTGAAAAGAAAGACAAGGGATGAGCGTTATTATTCTAGCAGTGAAGGAGACTGATGGGGCTTCAAATCCCATAGGCAGTGGCTTAGGTTGATACCACTTCAGAATTGGATGAATTCTAATCCTTGGTTCATGCAACTCTCTTATTGGTCTTTGGGTCATCTCCTTTTATTTAATTAGTTATTTCTGTAAAAAATTATAGGCAACAAGGTAATAAGTTCCCAGAACCATCTATTCAAAATAAAACCTTGGAATTTGATGCGAATCTACGTGTAAACCTCCCTGCCACCTGTGAAACTCTTACCCTTTCAAAAATCTTGTTACGTGGCTTTATTGCTTCTGTGTAGTAATAAAATAGTTTTTAAATTTTTAGCTATTTTTAATAGTATAAAAATATTATTGTGTGATGTCTGAGATTTTCTTCAAAATGAAGGGAGGGGAGAAGCAGACAAGGGTTTGTAGAGATGAAGCAAGATTGGCCAATGAGGAAGCTAAGTAAAGGAGACACAGGGGAAATTAGAGCATTTTATTTTGTGTGTCTTTAACTTTCCAAAGAAAAAATTGTTAAAGGGCGTCATGTCATACTTTAGGACTCTTTTAACTGAATATTTTCTCGCTAAGATTTATCCCGGTGATGTGTATTGATTTCTGGATCATATTCCCTATTGTAAATAGGTTACAGTTGATTTGAGCTATTTCTCACTACAAAGTTTGAACCAAAAGGAGACTTTCGATTAACCTGAAAAAGGAGTGCACCAACAGTTTCCTATTTCCTCAGTGACCACAGCTACTTTGATATTTTCCATGCTTCTCAGTTCCGCTCTGAATCCATCCGTCCTCCCCTCTGAGCCGGAAGTGGATCCAGCTCCAGTTGCCCTCTGGGCAGAACTTCCGTGTCCTGACTTCTCTCCACCGGATTTGGTTCTCAGCCACTGCACTGACTCTGGCTTCCCTGGGGTGTCTCCCTTTCCTCCCCACACTTCCTGTGGCCTGGGGCAGCAGGAGGCCTGAGCTGAGTGCTGGCTGTCAGGGAGGTGGGAGGACTCCTCGTTCCTGTCTTGAGCCTCTGCAGGCATATTCTCCCTTTGGGGCCCCTCTGCTGCAGGACAGCCTCACTCTCCAGGCCTTTCCTCCAAGGGCTCCTGTACCCACTAACTGGGCCCTCACCGGAGCTGAACTTGCAGTTTTTCATACAAAATCTGCTTTTGAGTCAAATCCAGAGACAACAGAGTGTGCCTCTCTCTTCTGCCCTGCACAGTGATTTTTTTCATCTCTTTGGTTTGTCATCCCTGTAACACAGAATGCCACTTTCAAATGCACTTCCAAGCTGACACAGACTGATTTGCTCAGAGACTTAGCATCGGTCCTCTTTCCAGGGCTTTTTGCACGCAACTTAAAACACTAACCATTTCTTTCATCAAATATTTACTTGTTGCCTGTGATGTACCAAGCATTGTCCTAGGTTCTGTGCCTACAAAGGCAAGTAAGACACAATCTCTGCTCTCAAAGAGCTCCCCATCCAGCCAGGAGCACAGAAAGTACATGAGCAAAGACAGCAGAGGCTCCTGCAGTCGGGCCACAATACGACTCCCATGGGCCTTAATACTGAGCCTCCATTGTCCCCTTCCTTCATTTAAAAAAAAAAAAAATTAGAAATTATATTTCACATTTACACAACACCGCCTAAAAGCAAATGTGTTAATATTATATATTAAAACACTTTATTTCACCTAAAAATTATTTTTTCTTCCAATTTTAAAGAAAAAACATCTCCATGGGCCCCTAAAAGTATCATGGGCCCTAGACTCTCTGCCTGCTGTGTCTAATGGAGAAGTTAGCCTCACTGGCCAGATATATAGTAGCACCTGTGTTAAGTTGACCACCCAAGGAACTGTAACAAACTGGGCAACCTACGGAAGTGGACAAAAAAGGAACTACTGATATATACATGTGGTGCATGTTTAGTCTATGAAAATTAGTTCAACTTAAAAAAATGTTTTGAAAATTTAGGTCAACTTCAGCAGTTGGTTAATGGAGGGAGGTGGTCAACTATGGAGGTTCTACTGTATTTTCTTCCCTAACTTTGGATAAGGCAGCCCCACCTATTTCTTTCTTTTATTCCTTTCTAAAAATCAGGACCGCCTATGTGACAGTAATCCTGAGTTTTGTTTCCATCAGTTGAGACCGAGTACACTGAGAAAGAGTAGTGATGAAATTATATTTAAATGAATGTATTTTTAATTTATAATAACAGTAGCTATAAATCTTTCTGTCAAACAACAGTAATGGTTAACATTCATTGAGACCTAACTTTGTGAGCAGGACTGATCCGCACATACTAACTCATTTAAGACAGCAGCCCTATGAGGTGGTATTATTACCATTACGTCCATATCATAAATGATGCAACTGAAGCATTCAGAGATTAAATAACTTGTTCAGGGCCACATGTCTTGTAAGAGGCATAGCCAGGATCTGAATCTAAAACGTCAGTCTCCAGAGCTTAATCACCCTGATAGATGACTAAGGACACACTTGTATGAGAGACACAATATCCAGGCTGTTTTCTGCCCAACTGTGAATCCTCATCTTCACCCCACTCCAGCCCTTTACAAAGCTGCAGAGTCCACAGTCCACAGGTTGAGAACCTATCCTTAGGGTAAAGGTTGTAATTCTTCTTATAGCATTACGCTGTCATAGGACCCCTTAATACCTGAAATGATCCTATTTCAGGGAGCCTGTTATGGGAATGCAGAGGCCATACTTTCCCTGTGTGCCCTACAGCTCCCTCGGAGAGCTCACACGGGCCAACTAGTCTCTCCTCCCCCTCTGAAAAGATTGATGGGATTTGGGCTCCCCTAGACCCTTGCATTGTCCATGGTCTCGTGGACTGGAATTCAGCCACTATCTGCTTGAGTTGTGTCCTCACGAACAATGTCGATTCATGGAAAAGGAATTTAGGTAAAAAAGACAATGTCTTAAATTGTAGGTCCACAGTGCCAGAACAATCCTCATTTGCCAAGTAGAAGTTTATGTAATCACAAGACTAAAGACACTTTTTACTTCCAAAATGTTATTGCAACCAGCATAATAATTCCCCTTAAGTAAGTGCCAAAATACTTTTCCCTGAGTCCTCTTAAGTGCCTTGAGTTGATAGAAAAATATCCTCTTGAAATTATATATGTAGTGAACTCCAGAACAATAGCTGTGCAATATGAAAAAGAAAGACAGAAGGAGGAAACAGTTAAACCGAAATGGATATCACAGGCGAGGGGGAGATGACACCCTGACCCATAGACACAGTTTTCTGTTGCAGAAATACCATTCACTGAACAAGAACTTCAGTACAGAATCAAAAGCAATGTTAGAAAACTAATTTTCTTCAAAACTTGACACATTTTTCATTCATACAGGTTGGGGCCAGTGAACATGCTGTGGCTAAACAATACCGTATATAATTAACGCAGGGAAACACACGAGAGCCGACCCAGAAGAGTCCCGTAAGCTGTGACATTTAGGTAACCAGTAATGAGCTGGCAGGTACATGGTCACGTGACCATCTCACGCAGCATTGCCTCTTTTCTTAAAAAGGAACTCCCAAATTATGAGTTTTTAAAAGTAAGTTTAAATACCATGAGAGTCTATCCCTAAATCACTGGGATGAGTTTGCTCCCCGAGCCAGATTTCTGGAATAAGATTCCAGGCAGAGGCAAATGCTCCCGTCAGGGCCTGTGGATAGGGAACAGGTGGTGGATTTTCGCCTTTCAACAGATATAACTGTAACCTCATGCACCGTCTGAGTTTATTTTCAATCACACACACAAGGGCTTATTGTTTATAATAGGCTGTCCTCTAAACCCATTTCCAGGAAAGGATTCTCCCTGCGTGTCATCCTGCATCATTTCCCGGGCTGCACTGTGACCACCGGGGCTCCAGGACCCAGGGCCAAATGTCAAGAGCCAATAATGGGGTGTGGGGAGTAAAATTTTCCAGTCTGTCGTACACTTTATAGAAGTGCCTAGGCCAGTCTCAGGTGCCTCTTAGATACAGTCCTTGGAACACTCAGCCTCACTTCTGCTTTCGCACCTGGAATGAAAACCAACATGCTTTTTACCAAGTCATTCCTACTTGTTATAAAAGGAGAGAAGGAAAGAAAATTCTGTCTCACAAGTCAGGGTTGTATCTCAAGGTGGGAAAAGTCAGCAATTTATACTCAAAAAGTAAACAAATACGCCCACCCCCGGCCTAGGAGATGTGTAAACATTAAATGGTCAATTCTAATTTTATTCTTGACACCGTGTCCATGTTCTGAGTCAACTCTTGCCTTCTCTTTATTTTGAAGCCAGAGAACGCAGACCCCTGATTTTATCTGACACCCTGAAATTCCTCTGGGCTTTTCCAGAAGATTGAGGTCAGCATCGGGACACAAATTTGAATGAGCGCAAACTCCAGCTATGTGACCCCCACCCTAAAATGTGAAGCAAAGAACAGCTCTTAGATCTATGAACATCAATTTACTTCAGGCAGAAGCTGGATAAAACTTTGAGTTTGATCTCAAAATAGCCCGAACAATTTTAGTTTTCTGACAGCATTTGGTGGCAAGCCTGTTAGAGAACACCATCTTGAAATTTCCCATTTGTGTGCTGTAGATAGCATATCATCTGGGCACACCCAGCACTTCAGAAGCATTAATCACCAAGATACACCTGGCATGGAATAGCGGTATCAGGAAGGAGAGAGAGTTTTCAGCGGACCCTGTGTTTTGTGCTGTCTACATTTTTGTGGATTTGATTAGCTGACAACTTACCTCCCTGCTAGCCCAGAGAGGCACTGGTGTGCAGTGGTTAAAAGTACAGATGCTGAAGGTAGGAAGTCTCGATTCAAATCTCAGCCATGCCATGTATGAGCTGTGTGACCAAGGGCAATTTCTTTAACTTCTCTGAGCCTTGGCTGTCTAATGAAGCAAAGTATAGCAGGACTGAGCACAGTACTCACATATATAGGGGTTCAGGCTTCATCCCCTCCTACCCTTCCCTTCTTCCTGGATATTAACAACAGAGGTGCATGAGAAAGTACTCAGCATGTACACATATATGTCCCGACTAGCTCTTTAGAAATAAACAGGACAGATGTTCTTGATGGGAAAGGTTAAGAACATGGACCTTCATCTTAGCTTTGTTTAATGGAGGCTCAAAGGTACCATCTAGATGGGTTGTATCCCAAATTTATCATGTTTTAGAAAGCTTTACACAAATGGCCTGAAGCAGGAACAAGAAAAAAAAACCTTTCTCCTTCTATGCAGACATTTGTGGTAATAGAATTGCCAATTTCATGATCTGACCCGTATAGCAAATGATATCCTGATAATCTCAAAGAATTCTCAGCATCGAGACTGACCTTTATTACATTGTCAGTGAGTAAGGAAGGTGACAAAACCCTTTGTCATCACTGTGCACCTTGGCTTCCAGCATCAGCTATGTGAGTGAAAGAGAAGGGGAGTTGCGAAGCCTGGATATGGCACCCGCCCCTCCATCTGTCACTCTACCAGAAGGCCTCAGCTCATCCTTGATGGGTGGTTGGATGGACGGGGTTTAGGGGCGTGGGAATCCATGTGACTTGCTTGGCTTGCATAGACTGGTGTGACGTGGGGCTTCAGTTCTAATGGACATTTCCCTCTGTGGGCCTTGGAACTACATTGTGATTAAAGTTGTCTGCCAATTCAAATGAGCCCATTGGAAGGTAACATCCAGTGAGACCATACTGCCCTGAAGGCATCGCACACATTCACCTACTCAACAAGGAACAAGTCCTGGCAATTGTGCTCTCTGGGTGCCCTTCACTCACTAAGTTCTCAGGTGATTTAGGGGAGACACAGAGATCTTAACAAACCTCCAAACCAAACCCCTTGTTTTCTCATGGATGAACCACCCAAGGTCACACAAATCGTAAGTGGCAGATCCATGATGAAGATAGTGATTTCGTGAGCCCTGATTCTCTTTCTAACACTTCTACCCTTTTTTATGTAAAGATACGTAAGATGTGAAATTGTCTTGAAGAAGTTCATGATAATGTGAGGGAAATGAGACACTGCAAATGAACAATGGTTATCCCAGTATGAAATCATGACAGGGAGGAGACAGGGGATTAATACATTAATACATACATGGGTAGAGGGCTTAATTGAACATTTGTTCATTCAATCCTCACATCAAACTTGTGAGGAATGTACATGTATAATCACCCAATCTCGTTGATTAGGAAACTAAGGCTCAGGGGCTCTGCAATTCTTTCTCAGCACATGTGTAAAACTGTGGCCCATCTACATCCCTACTGATCTGGAGACTCAGATTCAGTGCACTCCCAAGGCAGACGGGTTTTTCGGTTAGAGAAGGCTGTTTGGAAAGCGGGGGGGCCGTTGTGGGTGCATTGCACTTGATTAGGTGCAGAGAAGCCTCAGCAGATGGAAGAAACACAGATGGCCTCCTGCTGTTGCATCACTACCCAGAGAAGGTTGGAAGCGGTTACATAGCCACTGCCTTGCAGCCCCAAATGAAATTGGCTAGAAAACTGAGCATACTGAAGAGAAATTTTGCATCTTAAACCCACAGTGGCCCCAACAACGGATGGCCTATTCTCAACAAGGCGTTCACAGTATCTACCAGAGAGCTCCTGAGAACGTAGAAGGCCCGGATGCCCCTTCTGTGAGTTTATCATTTCTCAAAGAACCAGAATGGGCAACAGCAAAGGGGTGGATGGATGGACAGCTGGACATAGCTATCTGCAAGTGCTGAGGGTGAGTCTGGCAGAACAGAGTGAAGACAGGTAGGGTGGAACAGTGTGAGATGAAAGTGAGGAGGAAGGATGGCCTTAGAAATGGCTTGAAGAACCTGGCCTGGCAGAGAGTATGAAGAAGCACCCGAGGGAAGGCTTTGAGGTGAGAGAAAGAAAATTCCATGCTTCTTGGAAGGAGAGGACACAAGGCAGGGTTTCAGAGCTGGCAAAGAGGCAGTTTGGTAAGGAATTTCATGTGGGGGAATTTAGAAACCCATAGATTCAACCATCTACCCTTGATCACCTATATGCAGAACCTCAAAAACCTCCATCCATTTCTAATGCCTTTGGCTATGACTCTGACATGGCCATATTCCCTGTATATTTAGGGATCCTGAGTCACAAAGGGAAAGAGGTAAAGGTATCATCAGAACTGAGATTTTCTCATCCCCATTCCCTAACCAAGGTAGAGGTTCAAAGCAACAGGTCAAGTAGATCCAAGTAAATGCTGGATTTGAGTTTTATAAAGGAGCTTCCGAATGTACACAGACCTTCAGTTGAAATGTGCAGGGAAGTTAGGTCATTGTCAATGGGCATGAATTGTTCTATGAAGAATTTCTTATACATGCGCTTGGAGGGATGCACCAACACACTGGGCCCAAATTTTCTGAACTCTTTGTGGCTTCCAAGTGAAAAATTGGAATTTGTGTTTAGTAAAATGTCTCACTCAGGAAGAAAGTAAAAACATTCTTCTTGAGGAAGCCCTAGACAAGTGGAATGACCTAAAAGCAGGCGCTTCAAGCTGAGATGATACATATCCTGGCTGACGGTAAAACAGACTTGGAATAGGTCAGCTTGTTTATGTCTGCAAAAGTAATGTTTGCTACCTAATTGGTTTTTTTTTTTTTTAACTTCTTTTGTTGGAGAGAGAGAAAGCTGGCGCCTTCATCTCTGGGACAATGATCAGACACAGTGGTATAGGCAGGACCTTGCACCACCATGACCCGATAAGAGGATAACTGGGATCTGGGGGCTGAAATCCTTTTCCCCGCTAGAATGTAAGTTCCGTGTAAGGTAAGGTTCTTGGGAATCTTAGCTCCTTTCATATCTTCAATGTCTAAAACAGTATTTGACACACAGAACTTGCTCATAAAGTATTTGTTAACTGAATGAATAAAGAAAAAAAAGGATTTTCAGCAATATGGTGTCAGGCAGGAGGAAGATGTTGACCAGGAGGCTACTCCCCAATCCCCTATGAATAGGTAGGGCCACCTCTGAGGCATTCATGTCTGGGTTGCAGTTTCAGATTTCTCCTGCCCAGCAATTAAGAGATAGACAGACCGGGCCAATCTGGAGTGGGTCGAGATGAGGTGTGGGAAGAGTGGCAGTCACTCCTGTCTTTTCTTATCAATCATATTCATATTCTTTTTTTTCTTACCAATCATATTTATATTCTGTTTCAGATATGAATGTTCCTTGCTGAAACCCTTGCTTTCCTGGACTTCTGGAAAGGCACTGACAATCATTTCAGGACATTGAAATGTAATTAAAGTCTGATAGAAATTTCTGGGAATTGCTTTTCTGCTTCAGATGTGGCCCCTTAGTCCTTTGACCTTTCTTTCTGTTGAGACCAAGGGCAGGCATGAACTTGGAAAAAGGGCAGCCATTTTGTGACCATGAGGCAACATGCACAAGGCAACAACCTTATGTTAAGGACAGAGGAAAGAAAGAGGCCTGGGACACTGAAGTCTTCCCAGAACTGCTAAACTACTCACCTCCGGACTCTGAGTATGTGAGGAAAACACCCCTCCTTCTGTTTGGTAAAACCACAGCAGGTGAGTTTCTATTACATGCGCCTGGACTCAGTTCGTAACTGATAACAACAAGCAAGCACCAGGCATGGAAGCCATCCAGGGAAATACTGGAGTAAGAGACAGGTCCTCTGATAACCAAAATGGAGATTTGAACAATGATTGATGGACATTCAATGATACAATGACTCCTCAGGAGGTTGGAGAACTTGGGTTACATACTAAGGAATTTTCTGAGAGTGAAGCTTTTGGAGGCTGGGAACACATTATAAAGATAGCTCATGCACTATAAAGTATGTGTTTTTGGAATTTCCCTTCTGACAAAAATGAACCCCCCTTTTCAACAATGTCCGAAAGAACCATGTGTCCACAGCCACGTGACCTTGGACTGTAAAGATGTAGTGCAAATCGTTCGAGAACTTCACATTTTCCCCCTATTGCCTGATGCCACTGAGCTGAAATGACCAATTTACTTTGAATGGTGGCTGTAAATTTGATCTCCAAATTACTGGTTGGTAATTTTAGCATCCCTGATCCAAAAGGAGGAACGGTGGATATAATCACCATCGTCAAAATAACAATTTCATTTCACACGCTAACTAACACCTTGCGTTTGTTAACATTATTGGCAACTGGGCCACACATCTATTTGTTTTACACAATATTAGTGTGAATTGGTGTCCTGAAGAACTGTGGGCTCTTTGAAGTTTATCTAGAGATTTTTTCCCTACCCTTAGCATCCCTGCAGCTAGAAACAACAAGGGGGGTGTTGATTGGTAGTCTATTTTTAGTCAGATTACTTCAGCCCCAAACAGGGAATGCTTCAGGCAGTAAGTAGTGAGGACATCTGATTAGCGCTCAGAACTTTGTTTAGGACTACTCCCTAGCTAAGTGGCTGCTGTGTCTACAGGTGTGAACGTTTTGGTGGGTGGCCCTTAGATGACCCACTCTTATACGAAAAAACAATAACAGCTTAGTGTGGCAGGTTACGTTTATCCTACGGAGTTTCAAAAATTACTTTGTCAAGTGTAGTTTTCTTTGTTCAGCACAGCTCTGTGAGGTCGTTAGATGTCCCACACAAAATATTCCCCACCTCCCACATCTTTACACATGAACAAACTAAAAGTAGACTCTGTTGTGAGGCCAGTTCTCAGTGACCTTTGTGTAAGGCACAGCAATTTATACCGTACATTTAGATGGGCAAAAGCAAATGCAGATTCTTTGTTCTCTCTCTCAGACCTGAGCTTGTTCTTGAGTCCTTCTTTGCCAAAGACAGCAGAGAAAAGTTAACATTGTAACATTGCCACTTCAGGGTCACTGGGTTTCTGAAGTTCCTGGGACTATTTCAGGCCTCTTTGGATGGTGTCTCTGCTACCATTGCTTATCCTGGTGTGAGGCGGCTCAGCTGACTCCCCCTGGGCAGGGGTAAAGTTTGTGGTTTCTGCCATGGTCTCCTGTCATGAGGACCCAACATCATAAAACGACCTTCTCATCTCACCTCTCAGATGTCCCTTTGCTTCAGTCTCTCTCGATCCCTTTATTGAGGCCCATGAGGGTTCTGGATCCACCTCTAGCCCATGAAGACCACCTGGAGCCTTTCTAAACTCCCCGCTGGGTGGCGCAGTGTTGCTCCAGTGCTGGGGGGAGCTCGTATGGTATCCTAATATTTACCTTGAAAGGTTTGAATATGTCTGCTCTCTGAGTTTCTGGAAGCCTTTTCCCTTCAGGGATTTAGATCCAGGAGATGAAGTCTCCTGGACTTCCTCCGTTCTGAGGCCTTGCCTCTCTTTCTCCTCCTTTCCCGACTCTTCTCTCTGGAACCCAAGAGACTTTTTTACTTTCCCTTTCAATCAGATATTTTTTCCCTTCCTCTCTTACTAGGGTTTTTAAGTAAAGCTCTGAAGTTCAACTCTACCAGGCTTGACTCTTCTTCCCTCCCAAGCTTTATTAAAGTATAATTACAAATGAAAATTGTACACATGCTGTTTTGATAAATGTGTCTGCAGTGTGAAGTGATTAAATCAAGATAATTAACATAGCCATCACCTCACATACTTATCATTTCTTTGTGTGTGATGAGAACATTTAAGATCTACTCTCTTAGCAATCAACTATACATTATTACCTATAGCCGGATCTCCAGAACTTACACATTCTGTATGACAAACTTTGTACCCTTTGACTAACATCTCCCCACTCCCCCCCCCCCCCCGCCCCCCACAGCCCTAACAGCCACCATACTACTCGGCTTCTATGAGTTTGGCTGTTTTAGATTCCACACATAGACAAGGTCACGTGGTCTTTCTCTTCCTGTGCCTGGCATATTTCACTTAGTATAAGGTCCTATTTCACTTAGTATAATGTCCTCTAGAGTCATCCATGTTGTCACAAATGACAGAATTTTCTTCTTTTTGAGGCTGGATAATATTATGTTATAGATATACCATATTTTCTTTATTTGTTCATCTGTTGATGTCCACGTTCCATTGATTCCATACCTTGACTATAGTGATAATGCTGCAACGAACGTGCGAGTAAAGATAGCTTTTCGAGATACTGATTACATTTCCTTTGACTGTATATCCAGACTTGGGACTGTTATATCATATGGTAGTTTTATATAGATAGATATAGATACAGATACAGATATAGATGTATATGTCTATATAGATATAGATATAGATATAGATATATGTAGATATATATTATATATATTTGAAACAGTCTCCCTGTGTCACCCTTGGTAGAGTGCTATGGCGTCACAGCTCACAGCAACCTCAAACTTTGGGCTGAGTGAATCTCTTTAAGTGATTCTCTTGCCTCAGCCTCCCTATAGCTGGGACTATAGGTGCCCGCCACAACGCCTGGCTATTTTTTTTGTTGCAGTTGTCATCGTTGTTTAGCAGGCCCCAGGCCAGGCTCGAACCCACCAGCCTCGGTGCATGTGGCTGACACGTAACCATGGTGCTTATTGGCGCCAAGCCAGGTAGTTATATTTTTAACTTTTAAAGAACCCTCACACTGTTTTCCATAGTGGCTATCCTAATTTACATTTCCACCAAGAGTGTACAGGGTTCCCTTTCCTCCACAGCCTCACCAGCACTTGTAAACTTTTGACTTTTTGGTACTGGCCATTTTAACAGGTGTGAGGTGACATGAATTCGTGGTTCTAATTTCCATTTCCTTAATCATTAGTGTTATTGAGCATCTTTCTATATGCTTTTTGGCTATTTCTATGTACTTTTTTGAGAAATGTCTATTCAGGTTCTTTTTTTTTACAGTATTATTTGGTGTTTTGCTGTGAGTTGTGGGAGTGTCTTATATATTTTGGATATCAGCTTTTTATTAAATATATGGTTTGCAAATATTTTCTCCTTTTTCATGGGTTGCCTTTGCATTATGCTGATTACTTCCTTTGCTATGGAGAAGCTTTTTATTTTTATGTAGATCAAGTTGAGCTACATTAAACATCAGGCTTTTTTTGTCTATACTTTTGGGGTCATATCCAAGAAATCATTACCAAGATCCATGTCAAGAAGATTTCCTCCTACATTTTCTTCCAGGAGCTTTCCAATTTCAGGTCTTAGGTTTTAGTCTTTTTTTTTTTTAGAGAAAGAATCTTTCTTTGTTACCCTTGGCAGAGTGCCATGGCGTCACAGTTCACAGCAACCTCAAACTCTCGGGCTCAAGTGATTCTCTTGCCTCAGCCTCCCACGTAGCTGGGACTACAGGCACCACCACAACACCTGGCTTTTATTTTTTTTAGACACAAGGGCTCACTCTGGCTAGGCTGGTCTTGAACCTGTGAGCTCAGGCAATCCACCTACCTCAGCCTCCCAGAGTGCTAGGATTCCAGGCATGAGCCACCAGGTTTCAGTCTTTAAGCCCATTTTGAGTTGATTTTTGCATATGGTATAAAATAGGGGTTCAACGTCATTCTTTTGGATGTAGTCATTCAGTTTTTCTAACATTGTTTGTTTTAGAGATTATTCTTTCTTCATCGTGTAGTCTCAGCCTTCTTGCTGAAGAGCCATTAAATTGTATATGTGTGAGCTTTTTCTTGTTCTCTGTTCTATCCCTTTGATCTGCCTGTCTGTCTTTATGCAAGTACCATGTAGTTTTAATTATCATACCTTTGTAATATATTTTAAATAAGAAACTATAAATGCTTCCATCTTTGTTTAAAACCACTTCAGCTATTGGGAGTGTTTTGTGATTCTGCATGAAGTTTAGATTTGTGTCTTTTTTTCCCTATTTCTATAAAAACTGCCATTGGGATACTGGTGGGAATAGCATTGAATCTGCAGATTTATTTTCGTGGTTGGGATATTTTAACAATATGAACCCTTTTAATCCATGAACACAGGTGTCTCTCCATTGATTTGTGTCTTCTTTCTCTAATTTCTTTTATCAGTGTTTTTTAGATTTTAATGTATAAGACTTTTATCTCCTTGGTTAAGTTTATTCCTAAGTATTTCATTCTTTTTTGATGATATTATAAATTAGATTGTTTTCTTAATTTCCTTTTTGAGTAGGTTATTGTTAGTGTATAGAAACATAACTGATTTTTGTAGGTTGATTTTGTATCCTGTAACTTAATATTGAATTATTGTATTAAGAACTAATATTTTTGTGGAGTCGTTAGGATTTTCTACATAACAGATCATATCTACTGTGCACAGAGATGATTTTACTTCTTCATTTCCAATTTAGATTCCTTTTGCTTATTTTTATTATCTAATTTCTCTGACTAGGACTTCCAGGACTAGGTTGACTAGAAGTGGCAAGAGTGGGCATTCTCACCTTCTCCCTGATCTTTAAGAAAAAAGCCATTGAGTATGATGTTAGCTGTGGGACATCATGATATAGGGCCTTCAATGTGTTGAAGTACATTCCTTTCATACCCAGTCCATTTAGAGTTTTTACCATGGAAGGATGTTAAAGTTTGTCAAATGCTTTTTCTGCATCTATTGAGTTGATCATGTGATTTTTATTCTTCATTCTGTTAATGTGGTTAAGGCTTGACTCTTAATAAGTGAAGGGAAGCTTTACAGCATAGAAGGCTCTTGTCCTTTTCAAGAACTTGGCTTAAGGTTATTGTCAGCTTTTTAAGACTGATAACTATTATAAATGATAACCTCCAAGTTTATGTATATCCACCCTGTCTTTTCCTGTGGCAATCAATTATAAAGACCAAAATAATCCAGGTAAACAGAACTTTCCAGAGATTAAAGGAGGAATATTTTTGAAGGGAGGAATAAGACAGATATATTGGATATTTTAAAAATATACTCTGTTGAGTTTATGGGAGAGCGTATTCTAACATGTTAACTGGATGAGGGACACTATGGTAAATGTGTGTCATGCTCTTAGGGCCTCACTCATGAGAACGACAGCTGCCAAGAGTGCTGTCTTGAGCCATGGTGAGGAAATCCACACCACATCCAAGAATATGTAGCACAAATCTCGTTATACTTTGCTTTTCTCATTTTTCACTAAATTTTTTATGCCTCTTGAAACATATTAGGTATGTTAAAGTATTGTTTCTTGTAAGAATGTTCCACAAAGAAGTAGCTGAAAGTTTGGCAGGAGGAGAGGGAAGGAGGCACGGAATATTTACAAAGTACCAATTTGTAGGAAACAAACCTGCTGGTAAGTTCATTAATTTTTCACCTTCACAACTTTGAACAGGATTTTAATGAGCCACTTATTGGAAGTGTGTTAGGGGCCTATATTTTGAGTGCTATATTTTTATTGGTTTCCTTTTTATAAAAAGGCAAGACCAAAGTACACAGTGTTCAGATGACTTGTTTAAAATGGGAGGCATCTGAGTCACAGAAGTAGAGTTAAATTAACCAAGCTTCCGGTCCCATAATATCTTTCTTTAAATATACTTTTTCCTGCAGCTTCACTTTTTCAAGATCACAGGATGATTCTGTAGGAAGAAGAAGATCCATCTGACCTGCCTACACTCTAGTGAGGCAACCTCCTTGAAACCCATTTCTTTTCATACTCCAAAGAAATCCAAAAGTTTGAAACAACTGAGGTGGCAGGACTTTGGAAAAAGTGGAAGTCCAATGTTCTTTTAAAAATCTAGAATGCCGTCTTTCTTAAAGCAAGCACATATTTAATTAATTTATTTGTTATTTATTATTTATTTATTTATTTATTTATTGTGTTAAGCTCATAACATGGAACTCCTGGGCTCAAGCAATCCTCCTGCTTCAGGCACCTTAGTTGCTGGGATTACAGGTCCCTACAACCCCTTGCCACAAAAGTCCATGGTTTAATATTGTCACATTTTCCCCTTAGCATGCACTGTTAGGAGGGAAGAAAAGCAAAGAGTCATGGTTGTGTAAAAACAAACGAGGAAAGATTCTAAAATAGCAGTGCAAACAACTAAGATGGATAGTCAATGCAAACGAAGACATTACTTCAGAGGAGTTCTTGTACATAATCAAAACTAGTAGGAAAACATGTAAGTAAGACTCCAAACAGAAACAATTAGGGGACGTATAAAAGAAAATGGAAAAAAAATATTATAGAAGACAATAAGAATAGTTTTAAACAGGTAAAGAGGAGAAAGACAAAAGCATCAACAAGCCTGTTGAGGGACAACTCAAGCAAATTTTCAAAAAGCAGGAGAGATGGCTGGAGAAATGAAACAACTTCTTTGTCTCAGTGTGTGATGCAGAATCAGTGGGGACAGATGCCAGATACAAGTACATTTCCCAAGGGAGGAAGAAATAGAAAAGAAAGTTGGTTTCCTGCCAGAACAGGTGGTGTGTTGACATGTGCACGTATGGCAGCCAGCACTCTGAAGCTTTCTAACGGTCTGACCAGGCCAGTCTGAGGTTGTCTGCAAGACTTCAGGGAAGGGCAACACGGGGGGAGCTTCAGTGATGTGGTTTCAAATGTCTCTGGACACGTGAAACATAGTGGTGGATAAGAAAAGTAATGGAGCATCGTGCTATTGAGCCCAAAGTTGAAGATTGGGCTAAACTTGATCACAGCTCATGATTTGATATTCTCAGCCATCCACTATAGGAAATGAGCCAAATGTCTGGTTAATTCCAGGTGCAGGCAGATATTAACTCACTAAACTTCTTTTGACCTTCTCAAATGCTGGGAAAGCTTTTTCAAGAGTTTTCTCATTCTTTTCTTGTTCTTCCCTTTTTGGGAGGGCAGGGTGGGTAGTGGTGATAATGAGTAGTAAGCAGAAGAGTGGATCTGTGACTGGGAAAGGCCATGAGAGATGGGGTTAGAAACTTAATGTACAAAGTTCCTACCGAGTTCAGAATCCTGTTTGGTTTGAATTATTGGCTTCCTATGCTCTTTGATTTAGACTCTGTAAATGGCACACTTACCAACTGTAAAAAGTATAAAAATAAGAGTCTTCAGCTAGATCTGAGCTAAAACTATCAAACCAAATAGTGGTGACTTGAGAATAATGTTTCTGACCCTGACACATAGTTGAGTTATGCCTGTTAGCATGAGCGTAGGAGTAACACTGCTTATATTTGATATGGGGTATCAGACTTGATCTTGATTTCCTCAGCTATAAAGCAGAGATAATAATAGTACCTATCTGTGGCAGAAACACTGTTATGTGCTTACCATCCTGTTTCTTTTCCTTCCTGGGAACAAAGGAAAACCACATTTCCTGTTCTTTTTCTGCATCTGTGTGGAGCCATGTGACAAGCCCTGCCGGTTGAAATGTGGACAGAAGGGGTTACATCACCACTGAGTTGACCCTAAAATCTCCAATAAGATCCTTCATGCCCTTTCTCTGGTCTCAGTCTGTTGGCCAGTTGCAGAAGATTCAGGAGTGGACTGAGGCCAAGGAAGCTGTTGCTGCCTCCCTGAAGCACGGCATGAAATTTTGTCCTCTGATCATCAGATTAATTGGCAATGTAAGCAAGACACAAATCTTTTATTGTGTGAAGACACTACGATTTGGAGGATGTTTGTTACAGAAGTTAACCATCTCTAATACTGTTTCAAAGTATTAGTCACTCTTAACTAAAAACTACATCCTTCATTGTAATGAAAATTAAACAATTTACTATATAGATAGAGCTTTAGAACAGTGTCTGGTATACAGGGGGGCCATAAAGTCTGCGTGCAATTTGAAATAGTGTGCACTGTAAAATTGTACATGAATTTTATGGCCACCCTGTATAATAAGCTCTTGATAAATAATATCTTGCACATCATATGTGTAGAATTGGCCAATTGGGCAGATTCAAGAACCCCACTTGGTCCATTGACTTGAAGAAATACTGTTTACACCTTTTTAGCAAATTCGAACATGGTTGGAGCTGTCCATCCCTCACAGTTACTACAGGATTCCATGGTAGGCTTCATATCACTTGGGGTCCGTTGGTCAAGACAAATTACATTTGAGTGGTTGGAAATCTGCAAGGATCCCTAAGTATCAGACAGTCCAGCTTTCCATAGAGCTTTGACGTTAATGTTCAGATGGACAATAATGTGTCTTCTAGATTCTGATTAGGAATTGTATAGAAGTCTTCACACAAATTGAATGCTTATGCTGAACAGCTATAGGAATATTTATAAATATGCATGTGTGAAGGGCTTAGCAGAGAACCTAGCTCAGTTTTAAGCCCCTACTATGCAGCTTATAGACACAGCTGTAATAATAATGGTAACAGTAGATGACTACACAAATCACTATCATTATCGTCCTCATTATTTGTGTACTTGTTTTCACCTGGGAACTTTAGACTGTGTCTGTATCATGCTTCTGGTGCGGGGTGCTTTGGAATATCATTCATGTCCTCATGCAGTGGTGACCTTGCTCGCTGTGTAAGGTCACCTCTCTCCAACATTTCCTCTACCCTTAGCCTACTGCTATCGGAGGCCATTACTTCTTATATTTGCTCGACTTAATGAGGCTAATTGGTCCCTGCACTCTTTATAACACCCTTTACTTATGTGCAATCTCCATGGTGGTGTATTATTGGCTACCATTCATGAAATATGCAACATCACACTGAGATCTCAGCTATAAGGAGGCAGTGAAAGGTGATTTTTTTGAACAAAAACATCCATCTCAACTCTGAAATTCTCTTTTCTTTAGTAGGTTCAAGTCAATAGATAAAAATGTTAATGTTTCTTTAATGTGGAGATGAGCAAAACCTGGCCACTTTCAGGTTTGGCAAACTATATCTGGCTATTTTTCAAGCATTATATAGCTGGCAGCTCCTCAGATGTATTCTTCCAAATGCTTTCTCCCCTTAACCTCTAAGTGCATATGTATTTCAAAGGGAATTTAAACCATGAATTTCTGATTTCTTCACACTTAGCTGATCAAAGTTGTGGCATTTGTCTTAGTCCGACACTTACAGGTTCCAAATTCTGTTTCTTTGACGCAGGAAACCTGGAGAGGTTGGCAGGTGCCATTCCTTAAAGAGAAAACCAAACTCCTTGTCTGACTTTGGGAAGCAGCTAGTTCACAGCTCTTCCTTTAGAAAGGATTTTTAAATGACATTTTCTACCTTTGACTTATTAAAAGTGAAGAAAGAGAAGTGCTTGCCAATCTCCCTTTGTTAGTATCACCTGAAATGGAAGAGGCTCCCGTGTTGTGAGTGACAGCGTCCTGGGGACAGGCGTGTAGTTGGAAGAGGTGGGTGAAGGCATCCTGTCCTGGAGCTCTCTTTACACAACTCTTCGCATACGATTGGGGAAACACCACAGCAAGGCAAGGGCAGCGGTGACGGAGAGGGGAATGTGGAGGGAGCTACTTGACAACTCCACGCTTTGGAGATAATATCTTGAGGCTGAAGTCTCTAGAAGCAGCAGGAACTGCTAAAGTGGGCAAAGAATGAAAATTAAAGACAAATCTTTGTGGGAAGGGTACAGACCTCCAGCATGCCAAACCCCCAGGCTGGTTAAATGCCCAGGTTTTGGCAATGTTTTATAATGCTGGCTTTCTTCCCAAAGATGACCGAGCATCTTGTGTGTGTGTATTTAGAGGACATCCATGCACATATTTGAGGGAAGGCTGTCTCCTCCTAGAAAGGCTGGTTGAAAAGTCCAGTAGATTTATTTTGACTGTATGCAATAAGATAGAGTGATTTCTTACCTCAGAGAGGAGGTAGTCTTGGACTGATAAAAATCAATAACTGTGCAGTCATTTATGAGTTTAAAAAACACTTTTAAAGTAATGTTTTAAAAGGTTCACACACACACACACACACCACCGCCGTTGGCACCTGTGGCTTAGTGGGTAGGGTGCCATATACCGAGGGTGGCGGGTTCAAACTCGGCCCAGCCAAATTGCAACAAAAAAAATAGCTGGGCATTGTGGCAAGTGCCTGTGGTCCCAGCTACTCGGGAGGCTGAGGCAGGAGAATCGCCTAAGCCCGGGAGTTGGAGGTTGCTGTGAGTAGTGTGACACCGTGGCACTCTACCGAGGGCGACAAAGTGAGACTCTGTCTCTACAAAAAAAACAAACAAAATAAAGGTTCACTCCCTTCTCTACCTCTAAAATGCACTCATGGAGAATAGAGATTAAATGTATCAAAGAAATACATTGGCAATATCTGCTATCAACAACCGCTGAATCTTACTACATTAGTAGCTATAACTTTCAAAGACAAATACGTTTTTAAATAAACTAAATGTGGTCCCATGATTCCTGTGCCCTGGTGTTCACACTCTGCTGTAATCTCTTCCCTTGAGTGTACAGGCAGCACGTATGACCTACTTCTAACACCATCAAATATGGCAAAGGCAATGAACTGCCACTTCCTTGTCCATGTCCTGTTATTTGGGACTGCGAGGGGCTGACGATGGCCCCCAGCTGACAGCCAGCAAGTAACTGGGACCCTCAGTCCTCCAACTGCAAGAAGATGAACTTGGGTGATCTTGGAAGCAGATTCTTCCCCAGTTAAGCCTCTGAGAGAGTTTGGTCTAGCAGGCACTCTAAACGTGAACTTGAGAGACCCTGAGCAGAGCACTCAACCAAGTGGTGCCTGGACTCCTGAATCACAGTATCTGTAATAATAAATGGGTGTTGTCTTCAACTGCTATGTTTGTGGAAATTTGATATGCAACAACAGATAACTAATACACCATGTGTCTACTGAAATTGTTTCTCCTATTTATAAGTTTTATACTGAAATAGTGAAAAAGAAGGCTGAGTTCTATAGTCAGCTGAGGTTACGATTAAGAGGTTCAATGAGCTGAGTTGACTAATGCCGAGTTACCACCAGGGCAGAACAAGAAACATTTAATCAGGGGTATGCATGCCTTTCCTCCCGGCAGCACAGTTAGAAAAAAACCCCACAATGAGTGATCCTCTGTCCCTCATGGGACACTGAATCAAGGGGTGTTTTGTTACAATTGGAACCCTTTCCCTACCTTCAAAGTCACTATTAGAATTTTTAAGGGCCCCCATCTGAATGCATGAAATAATTAGGGCAGCCTATCTATGATTGCACTTGCATCAACACTTGACTGGGTTCCATACAATTTTCAAAATCTCATTCTGCCCACAGTGAAATCCAAACTTCTTCCTGTGACTTATGAGGCCTGTGGAATCTGGCACAGCCTTTGTCTCTGGCCTCCTCGCCAGACTCCTTGTTAGGCCTCCTAACCAATCTTATGCCTCCTTCCAGGGCTTCTGTCTGGAACCTTTTCCAGAATCCCCCTGGCTTACTCCTCTGATTTCAGCCTCAAGCATTTCCTCTCTCTGCAAGGCCTTCTCTCCTCAACTTTCCCGACAGCCCACTTCCCTGGCAGTCAGTCTCCCGCACATTAACTTCTTTTATTTCCTTCAAGATACAGATAGTATCGGAAGTGACTTTTTTGTGCATTTATTTATGTGATGATTTTATGTCTCTCACTAAAATGTCAGCAAGGGCAAGGACTGCCTGAAATCAGTAGCAAACTAAACAAGACTGACACTTGGGGGGGACTCAATGAATATTTATTGAATACATACATGAAATAAATGTGATTGTGATAACAAGAAGACTGCCATTGCTTGGTTTCTTTTTCTCCTTCACCCCTTGCACCCCTTTATTTTTTATTTTTTTGCACCCCTTTAAAGGTTTGAAATCCTACAGCAGTCTTGGCCCTAACTCAGCCAGCATTTTGAGTGTGTGGCTGCACTCACAGCACTACACAGGGTAATCTAAGGAAAACAAAAATTGTAGAAGGCACAGCTACGCCCTTCAGGATTAGAGAAATTAACTGGAGGGGAAGATGTAGTTGCGTAAACGGATCAAAATCCAACGATGGGGCGTTCACCACACCAGTATCAGGACCAAAGTGAATATGAAATTGCTGAGACAATTGGAATGAAGAGAATGATTAAAAACTTACAGGAGCCCCCCTTCTATCATCGCCCGATTCAGCAGGAAGCAGTTAGATTGAGTCTTCGCCCCTTTTACCTAACAGCAGTTGGAGTTTCTACTCAGAGAGAGAGAATTGATGCAGGAAAAAATATCATTTCATTCAACGTCATTTCACTAACGCATTGATGAGGGGGGAAAAAATGGATTTTTGTCCAGGCCCACAGTACGTGTGGAGTGTACACTTTCTTCGTGTTATCTGTGTGTGCTTTCTCTGGGGACTCCAGTTTCCTCCCATGTCCCAGAGATGTGCACCTTATGTGAACTGGCATGTCTGAATCGCCCCAGTCTGCGTGTATGTGTGTGGAGGGGTGGAGTGTGCCCTGCGCTGGAATAGTGTCCTCTCCACGGTCAATTCTCACTTTTCTCCCTGAGCTGTCAGAAGAGGCTCTGGTCACCTGCAACTTTGAGCTGGAATAAGTAGATAAATCATTATCTTACTTGTTTTTCTTAATCTCTCTTAAATATGCTCACATTTATCTCAATGTTTGGTATTAAAAGCGTTGGGGGTTTAGTCAGAAGTTTAGTGATGTGTTTAAGATGAGGAATACGTCATAGGAACTTTACTCTTCTTTGTATAAATTGGCTTATGGTCAAATTGGTTTTGTTATACGTCATTTTGGTTGAAGTTGAAGTTTCCAAGAACCTGTTAAAGACATGAAGTGAGCCCTTTATCTACCTTTATATGTGTGCGTGTACACACACACACACACACATACACACACAAAGACACATTTCTGGTAAGGAACGAGCTTATGCAATTATGGAGGATGAAAACTTTTAAGATGTGCAGTCAGGAAGCTGAGGACCCGGAACAGCCAAAGCCCAAAGGCCTGAGAACAAGGGGAGCTGATGGTGCAAGTTCAAGTCTCAGCCCAAATGTGAAGGCAGGAGAAGGCAGACATCCCAGCTTGTAGACCGCCAGGCAGAGTGTGAGAATTCTTTCTTTCTCAGTTTTATATTCCATTCAGGCTGTCAGCAGATTGAATGAGGCTCAGCCACCTTAGGGAGCGCAGCCTGCTCCACCCATCTGATGCAACATCTACCCTCACAGACACCCTCAGAATAATGTTTGACCAATAATATTTAACTGGGTCGCCCCATGGCCCAGTTGGGTTGACACATAGACTTGACCATCGCAGCAGGCTTGTATGTGCGGTTCTATTATAAGTAGGAACTGAGTAACACAGAATAATGAATCAATCTTCTTCACGGCCTTGGGAAGCTAAGGGAATGATGAGAGAACATTCTGAGGCCCCTGGCCATGCACCGTGGGAGGTAGCTCAGAGCAAGGACTCCTTCCATGCCCTGTACCTCTTCCCACAGAGGAAGGAGCCTGCTCTGGGCTTCCTGTTTGGAGCAGAGAGAATCAGTGTTCAGTGGTTACCAATATCCCCATGCTCTTCTACAGTTCCAAGCCTCCCCTGCAGTCAGCTTGGTCATGCACTACTCTCTGAATGTACACAAAAGAGATATGTGTCACTTTCAGGCTGATGTGGCTAAGTATTCACCATGCCTTCCCCCGAACCCACTGAGATCATGCCAGGACAACCCTGATGCCACAGGGGGGCAGACCCACAGCTGCTGTAGCCTCAATCCCTGAGTCACCATACGGAAGAGAGGCGCATCCCACATCAGAAGGTGTCACGAACAAGAAGTCCACGTCAGTATTACTGAGTGACTGAGACTCAGGATTTGTTTGTAATTACCAGCATGTCCTGATGAATACACTGCTGCTGCACTGGCTTCCTGGGTAAGTCCATCATCTGCTCTCTTCCTTATTTGTGCTCATTCATTCATTAATAGGCCAAGAGAGTTAACGGGACCAACTGGGCAGACGACACAGGCAGTGCCCAGGAGGAGCTGGTGCACACAGATCCATGCTTGGCTCTGAGGCGGGAGAGGGGTCATCAGAGAGCCATGGGGGAGCAGTCTCTGTTATTTCTAAAAATTGCAGTTATTGGGGGGTATGTGTGTGGTTATAGGCTAGAGAAGTAGAAAAACATCAAAGTAGATGGACTGCAATTTCCCATGTAACCTCTACTTTTATTTTTAAAATAATAGGAATATGTAGTAGAGCATTCAAACAAAATAAATGTGAAACAAAACTAAGATTGCCTCTCTTCTCTACTTCAGTCCCCCTGCTTCAACCGTGTGTGAACATTTCCTTGTATTTTCTTTTGGGAAAAACACGTATATACTCTCGTAACTGTGTCTATATGTATAGTCTTCTTTATTTAAGATCCTGTTCTATATTTTGCTTTTCATCACTTACTAAGACAGCATCAAGATCTTCCCACACCAGCACTTGTAGGTCCCTCTCGTCTGACTTAAGGTCTTCAGAGTATCACGCCATATGGTGGCACCATTGCTTATTTAATATGACTCCTATCGAGGGATGCTTTGCTTCTAATATCATTTCTTTCATTTTTATTTTTCTACCGTGAACAACGCTGTATTGACTATGATAAATATTCCTGTGCTCACATTTACTGGATAGGTGCTAGCAATATGATTTTTAGGTTAAATGAAATGCATTTCATAAATTTCGCCAAATTGCCCTCCCCAAAGCTGCATCATTTTGAATTTCAACAGGCGGCATAGGTGTGTGTTCAATGTCCTCAGCCCTACTGGGTTTCAATTTTCTTGAGTTTTGTACTTGAAAAATGGCATATGATTCTCATCATGGTGTGTCTTTTAAGGGCGGCTGTCCTCATTATTATCCACTAGAAACTTGTTTCTTGAATGAACTATTTCACTAACAAGCTGTGAAATAAATGAGACAGAAAACAATGCAGTGTTCTAGGGGCTTTGTCACCTTTGGTTGGAGCTGTACTTCATCAAGCTGCCCACTGATGTTCTCAGCAGGCCTAAACCTCTGCCCAAATCCCTGAGCTGTTTCCCTGTCCTGTGAGTTGGGCTGTATCAGCTTTACTTTGCTTTCCTTCCTTAGACCAAGTCAACTATGCAAGGCCAGATCCATGAGTTCCTTTCAACAGGGCAGTTCAAATTGCATGTTGGAGCTGGTACACAAATGAATTTCTACACTGGATAAAGGGCTAGGTGACATCACATCTGAGATTAATTTCTTTAAATATATTCATGTGCTAACTTTCTTTCTGATTATAATAATGCCCTTGACACGAACTTGAAAAACACAGAAAAGCATAAAGAAGAAAGCAGGGATTGCTTGCAATCCTACCTTCCAAGGTTCACGTTGGTGTACAGAGGTCTAGTCCTTTCATATATATGTACCCACACACACAAACACACATTTATTCAAAATAAGTAAACATTCTTCCAGAGAAAGTGCAGCACAGTAGCTAATAGTATGGTTTCTTGAACCAGACAGCCTGGATTTATCTATCAACTCTGCCACTTACTAATGGTGGAACTATGGGCAGGTCATTTTTATTTTAAGGCCCTCAATTTTCTCATCTGTAACAATGGGCATAATACTAGCATAAACCTCATAAGTTTGTATCACATGCATTATTTACAAGTTAAGCTGGTAAATACAAAGAACTCATTTTATGTCATTCTATTCTATTCTATTCTATTGCCTCATTCTGTTGCCCAGGTTAGAGTGCAGTGGCATCAGCCTACCTCACAATAACCACAAACTCCTGGGCTCAAGTGATCCTCCTGCTCCCAGCCTCCCAAGTAGCTGGGACTACAGGTACCCACCACAACATCTGGCTAATTTTTTTTTCTAGTAGAGATGGAGCTTCGCTCTTGCTCAAGTTGGATTTGAACTCTTGAGCTCAAGCGATCCTCCTGCCTTGGCCTCCCAGAGAGCTAGGATTACAGGCATGAGATTTATTTTATTATTATTAAAGTTTTTTTCCCCTTGTATGGATATATTATTCTTCATCTAAATCCTGCTCTATCTGAACATTTGATTTTTTTCAACTTTTCCCATCATAAATAATACTGGACTAGTCAATCTTGTATATACAATTTTGTGACTATTTCTAGCTATGAGAATGATACATCTAAGAACATGGCTAATTTCAAAGCTTTTGATGAACATTGGCAAATTTTTCCATCTATAACAGCAGTATAGGAGAGTTTATTATTTCCCTACTCTTTCACCAAAATTTAGTGTCATCACTTAAAAAAAAATCTGTTAAACTCCCCATGCCACACCCCCAAAAGATGATTCATTTAACTTTTTCAGAGGGAAGATAATTTTAGGAGAAAAATAGCAAACCATGAACATTGAGTCAAAGTTAAAACCGGACTATGGATCTGATAGACCTTTGAAAATGGAAAATTCTGAGGTTAACTCAAGGGGCTCTCACCACTGAAAAGCTAACGTCTTGGCTCCAATATTACACAGAATATGAACACCCCTATTTTCACTGAGTTCCAAGAGCCTTGGCCAAGAGAAATGCATGGTAGGCAAGAAGGTATATTTTGACTGACTAGTAAAAATGCATTCCTACTTCTGAAAATCTACAGAAAGAACCATGTGACCTTTCATCTTTTAGATTTTCAGGGACTATGGAGAATGCCTTTAAAATAAAAACAATAGGCTGGGAGTGGTGGCTCATGCCTGTAATCTTAGTACTCTGGGAGGCTGAGGCTGGCTGCAGATTGCTTGAGCTCAGGAGTTCCAGACTGGCCTGACCAAGAGAGCAATACAATCTCTACTAAAAGCAGAAAAATTAACTGGGCATCGTGGCAAGTGCCTGTAGTCTCAGCTAATTGGGAAGCTGAGGCAGGAGGATCACTTGAGTTCAGGAGTTTGAGGTTGCTGTGAGCTATGATGATGACTCTATGGTATTCTACCAAGGACAATAGAGCAAAAGTCTCTCTCTTTCTTTTTCTCTCTCTCTCTCTTTCAAGAAAAAAAGAGTAAATAAAATAAAGTAAAATAAAATAAAAACAAAGAAACCAAGCTGTAAACACCTTTTCCTAGTCCTAGAATTTCCCACTGTTGGGGGACATAACCTTGGCCAAGTCACCGCCCCATCCTCCTCCATGCAGGACTCCAGTGAAGGAAGGGGGTACAGAGCCACGACCACGCTCGCAGAGACCCTTTCCAGCTCTGACATCTCAGCGGCCTGTACTACCTGAGTTTACAAAAGAGATTAGTAGTGTACACTGCAGCACATTTTAAACCATGGCCTTTGACCAGAACATGTAATTGGAGGCACTCTTCAAAGTGACAAAATGCATTAGCAGGTCTTGGCCCTATGGAATCTCTGTTACCACCAGCTGTCAGCAGGGACGGCAGCTGCACTGGCTTCAGCAAAGGAGTCTACGCTGTGAGACATTGGGGTCAGCCCAGTTTCTCATCTCACCTTCATCTTCTCTGGGTCCAAGGGCTCAGGCCTTTTACTTCTTTTTCCAAGTGAGAAAGGATTTAGGTGAGAGAGTGAGGCACCAGCCCTAGTCAAGAGAGGACGTGGAGAACAAGGGTGGAGGCTGATTCTAAGAGCTGCTGCCCATGCCTGAAATCCCAGTACTCTGGGAGGCCAAGGCAGGTGAATTGCTGAGCTCAGGTGTTCAAGACCAGCCTGAGCAAGAGCGAGACACCGTCTCTAAAAATAGCCGGGCGTTGTGGCGGGCGCCTCTAGTCCCAGCTACTTGAGAGGCTGAGGCAAGAGGATTGCTTGAGCCCCAGGGTTTGAGGATGTTGTGAGCTATGACACCATAGCACTTTACCGAGAGTGGCAAAGTGAGACTCTGTATAAAATAAAATAAAATAAAATAAAATAAAATAAAATAAAATAAAATAAAAACAAATAAATGCATACAATTTAAGATGTTTCTTTTTCTTCTCCCTCTCTCCTTTTGCACTGCCATTACGGTATCAGCTCTAGATAACATTTGCATTCTTTCTCCCCTTCACGTCCCTGAACACTGCCACTTATGCTGTAGACATTATGAGCCTCGGTTTTCTGCTGTGGACATTATGAGCCTCGGTTTTCTGCTGATCCACAGCTCCCATTGACTGTATAATCAACTTGGAACTCCCTAGCATGGCATAATTGGCCTCTCATGATCTGGCCCCAACTACCCTCTCTCCAAATCAATCTTTTCCTACTTTCTGAGCTCACTCTCACCAATGCCCAGATATTTCACTAATTTATCCCCATCTGTGCTCAGCTACTTACAGTTCTTCAAGCACACTGGGTTCTCTCATAAGCCTGGCTTGTACACACGTTGTCCCCACTCTACACACATGCTACTTTCCTTGTCTGTTTTGGAAACCCCTAGTCATCCTTCAAAGCCCAGGCCCAAAACATCTCCGGTGTGAATTTTTCTTTGCACCTTCCTCCTCCTCCTCTTCTGATCTCATTACACTGTGGAGCTGAAATAATGTATGACAGACAATCATGCATGGAAAACAGCACTGGAAATCAGAAGAAAAAACCACTGGAGTAACATAAGCAGGGCAGGTTTGCTATGCACAGCAACTTCAATGAAAGTCCAGATGGGTCGAACTGGTCTATAAATACGTTGGCTTTTTAAAAACACAGCTTCAATAACCATTTCACTACTCATGGTGATTTGGCCTTAATAATAACGGCAATGATCATTTTTACTTGTACTCAGTACTGAGTTTCATACTATTCAATTTCAATATATGAAGAACTGCCCTTTTAAGCTCCTAAAAATGATGCACTAGAAAAGTTAGGTTTTCAAAAATAAATGACTTCTTAAAAAAAAAATTGACGAGGAAAAAAGGTGGAAGTATAACCTCTGATGCAGTGGCTGCTTTGATTACGATTAAAAAAGATTCAGGGGTAAGGTTGGAGAGAGAGCCCCAATTCCCCCCATCATTCATAGGTGAGTGATTACAAGGAGAAATGGGAGTGGGCAGTGAACAAAAGGCTGCAGGTGCCATCAATGGCGTTAAACAAGAGCTCGAGAGTGCAGACCATCATCAGGGTGCTTTGTGCTGAGAAGGGAGGTGACCACAACATCTCTTGCAGCTCAGTTCCTTTATCACAGCAAGCACTTAAAACAGGTGATACATTTAAAGGAGAGCTACATATTATTCTTTTAAGAAAAGACAAGCCTTCCAAATTTGATGATCTTTTCTGTGATGACAAGTAGCTATCAGGACTATGCTACCTAGCAGATAGGTGCTGGAAGAAAAAAATAATGCACACTTAATCTGTCCCTTTGAGGTAGAGCTGACATTTTAACAACCAGAGAGAGAGCAATTGAGTCTCAGAAGGAAGGCGCGCCACGGTGAGAGCACTCGGAAAAATGGATGTTTGGACATGCTGCATTGTTAATGTGACTCTGTTGCCAAAAATGAAGCGTTTTCCTTATAAAAGTTTTCACATGTGTGTACTCAAAAACCACGGAAAGAAGGTTGCTCTGATCCGCTTTAAAACCCCCTGAAAGAAAAGTTTTTGTGGAATTCTGAAACCGTTTGTTAAAAGTGTAAGGGTGCAATACTTTTGTATAAAATTTTAATTTAGTTTTTAGCATCAAACTTTTAATTTAGTTTGACGTAAAAGTAAACAACTTAGGGACTGTCAGGCAACGAGTAGAGTGGGGTCGAAGCAGAGTAGAAGGGAAAATCAACTCCTCCGTGGTGCGGGCTCAACCTCTGTTAATGCAGCCAAACCGCTCACCAGTTTATCAGGCTGCTGGGCCACACGGATGACGGTAAAGCGGCTCAGTTCCCGACTCTGCTTAAGCTAAGTAATTCTATTTTTTTTTTTTTAACTTAGGCAACTTGTGATGGACTCCTTGGTATAATGTCAAAATCTTCTGTCCAGAAAGTCCTCTTGGCCGTATAAACCACAGGCGTTCAGGATCACTTTTCCCTGTGTTGTTTGAAGCTGGTAAAGTCTCAAATGGAATCTAGCAACAGCCTGTGAGAAGGGCAATCATCCTTATTTTAGAGCCCTCTCCTAAAATTAGCAACGTCGCCATTTTGTTTTGCAGGAAGATTGATTTTTCTATCTCTCAGAAAAGAACTCAGAAAACATTCTGAAGAATATCATTTCATCTGCAGCCTTCTTGTTTCTTACGAGGCAGCACAGATGACTTTTAATGGAAGACATCTATCAACATGGAGTCCGACTGCACTACTCCGTTAAACGGGTGGCAGTGTCCCATTAACTGCTCCTCCAGTTACTTTTAGCCTTTTGTTCAGCCTCTGGGTCACATCTGTGCTCATTTCAAGAACTTCTGGCTCCTCCGTAACCAGTCCCCACAGCCTCTCTGAGACCATCCCTTTCTGCCATCATCCCTGTCACACACTGGCCGTCTTTCTTTCCCGGAAGCGCCCACTAATCCTGCCTCTTTATCCCCTTGTTCCCTCTTTCAGGAATGCTCTTCCCCCAGGTCTTCCTGAGGCTAGATCCTTATTACTCCAGGCTGAGCCCAAATGCCGCCTGCTGGGGCCCTTCTCAGCCTGCACCCCAGTGTGGTGTGAGCTCAGCCATTGCCATCACACTGGCTTGTTTCATTGTCTTGACATCTGCTCGTGTGTTTGTCTACCAGTTATAATAGTCCTATAAGTTACAGCTTCAGTCATGTAACAGAATGGAAGTGCTGCAACAGCCCAGACCTTGGGCATTTAATTCACTGCTAATCCCCAAGCCCCACAATGGTGCCTGGCATGTCATAGCTGGCCAGTAAATATTTATTAGATGAGGAAATGTGCAGAATGTTGCAAATGTCTTCTTAAAATAGAATCGGGAGTGGTGAGGATGTGTAAGGGCCGCTGTGGACGAGTTGGGGAACGGTGCTTGTTAAATGCTGGGTGTCTTCTGGTCCACTCTGACCGGCGCATCGTCTTCTGAACAAAACATCAGAGTAGGTGGGGCTGACTCCACTGTGGAAGGCAGTGGACACTTAGCAAGTGAACACACCTCACACCTAAAACTAATACCAGGCAAGACTGTACCTTGGGAGTCAGACTCCGGACTTGTGTTCTTTTCCCTGAAGTTTTCTGATTAGCACAGAGATACAGTTCCAGGAGGGCCCTGTCACCAAAATTCCAGGGTTCATACTTTTTCTAATTATCTTCTCCTAAGAAAATCTTCTACCGAAAGACTTCTTCTCCTAAATCTTTTTAGGTTTATCCTCTAAATCTCCTACTAAAAAGCTTTTAATTAGCCGTGTGACTTGTTAATTCCTTTGAACGAGGAATTAACATGCAAAATAGGGAGGATAAGGCTACTTACCTTGGGGTTAATGTGAGTATTAAATGAGATGATACACTAAGAACTTAGAACAGAGCCTGGGCTGTCACGTGTCTCACTAAGGTGGCTGTTGATGTTATGGTGAGTATGATCATTGCCATAAATCTTACTGTTACGGAAGCATTTTCTCCCACCCTCCTTTTCTTAAAAGTTCCTTGGGATCTAAGAAGTGCCTGACGCTGTGCTAGATATTTAAGATAAAAGAATAAGTAGAAGAAAACTTTTCCTGAAGGTGATGTGTGCAAAGTGCTGTGGGAGCTTAAGCCATGATGGAAAAGCTCCATGGCACAGCTGACATTTGAGGTAAATCTTGAAGAACAGAGTGGAATTCCTGCAGATGGAGAAGTCAGGGGCAAAGGGAAGTGGAAAGAATCTTCTGTCAGCATTGGGCTTTGGGATTAAGTCAAGGTTTTCCACGGGACAAACAAACTCATTCCAGTTCAGGAAAAGAGAACAACAAATAAATAGACATAGAGAAACAAGCAAGTGAAAGCTGTCTAAGATGCAGTTCAGTTCAACTTTTTAAAATCATATATCAGATCCAGTTTTAAAGACCCGACATTTTTTCCAAGGGAAAGAACATGGGTTGTGTTGTCAGACTGTCTGGAACCAGAATGGCAAATAGGCCATGTGACTTTAGGCAAATTTCTTTACCTCTCTGATGTTTAGGTCCCTTGGTGGTTAGAAAAAAAAAATGGAAGGGTTGCTCTAAGAATGGCATGAAATAACACATATGTAAAGGTTTTTAATAAGGGTTGGGCAAATGGCGTATGTTCAATGAATGTTCACTTCCTTCCTTCCTTCCAAAATCTGGCCCCCACACATCTGACCATACCGTCAACCTGAACTGAGAATTGCCAAACAACGTCCTTGTTTTCACATTTAGCAAACCGTAGGGAACCCAACCACTTAAATCAGTTATTGGCTTAAATGAGAGGCAAGACTTTCCTTCCCAAAAATGAGAACCAAGAGAAGTTGGGGCCTCGGGAGCTGGTAGCTCCTTGCTCAAATTTTTCATGGAGATACTCTGGTGAGCACTTGGTTTCACTGTTTGCTGAGCCCTCACAGAAAGCCTGAGGGTAGGGACCCTCCCCAGTTTACAGATAAAAGCAACCCAAGCTTGGAGAAGTCAAGCAGCTTCAGGATTATACTTCTGGCAAGTGGGGACTCCAGGGCGGGCACTGGCTCCCAGAGTGCCCTGATTCCAACTCTATGCACTCACCCCAAATGCCTCTCATAATATCTCTTGGTGGTAAAGGAACAGGACCCAGCGGGGGAGCAGCTATGAAGAGCAGAGCCAGGTCTGCCGGGAACTGTCCATGGTCCTTATTGTATCTACATCTGAAACCAGCTAGCATCACCTCTGTCCATTTCTCGGCGTTTGCCTCTGAGTGCTTCTTTTTCATTCTCTGTATGTAGACACATGCACGTCATCCCCTAACTATGCCCGCCCCTCTCCAGCTGGGAAAGTGGGGCTTCCACTGCTTGAGCGGTTTTCCAAGCTTTAAGGTGTGTTTGGCTGAGGCTGGAGTCTGGAACCCCCCCCCCCCCCGCCACTACCTTTCCATCTGTTTCCTTCCTCTGCTTTTTCACTCTGGCACCAGACGCAGACTTTCTGCTTTCTTGCCTGCCGGTCTGACGCCTTCTTCAGGCCCAGAACCACTTAGAAATAATTATTTTAAAAACAAATCAACTCTTCTGTCTCTGATCTTTACTCTCTTCACATCCACACCAAGAAGTGGCTATTTTTACTCACTCTGGCTCCTTGCAGGTCTCTTTGGAAAGTCACCATGACATTTCATGCAGCCAGGTCTGGCATTCGTCTAAAATATATATTTTTGAAGAAACATCCTGCTCTAGAGAAATGTCAATGTTTACGGTGCATCCATGGGGATGTATCAGCAGAGAAAAAGATCTACTTAAGACCGTCCTTGCTAGATAAGGAGTGGATTCAGGGGTGGACACACCCAGAGGTAGCAAAGCACACTTTACACCCCCCCACACACACACTCCTGTGTCTTTCAGGGAACTCTGGTCTCTTCCTGCAATGCCCTCCCTTGCTGCTCTGCTAAAATAAACATGTTTGCCCTCCCCCCCAGGAGTCAGCTTAGGATTCTTGATGTCCCCCACAGAGACATAGCCCTATCTGCTTTGGAGCTATTGTTTCCCTCAATAAAAATCTCTGGCATGTCCCTGTTTGGGGGGGGTAACCTGCAGCCTTGGGGCCACATGCGATCTTCTGGATCCTTGAGTGAGGCCTTTGGACTGAATCCAAAGGGGTGCAGCAGAGCCAAGCCCGGTGGCTCATGCCTATAATCCCAGGATTCTGGGAGGCCGAGGCAGGGAGATCTCCTGGCTCAGGAGTTTGAGATCAGCCTGAGCAAGAGCACGACCACACCCCTGCTAAAAATAGCAAAATTAGTTGGACACTGTGGCAGGCACCTGTAGTCCCAGCTACTTGGAAGATGGAGGCCAGAGGACGGTTTGAGCCCAAGAGTTTGAAGTTGCTGTGAGCCATGACACCACGGCACTCTAGCCAGGGTGATGGACTGAGAATCTGTCTCAAAAAGGGGAGGAGTGCATCAGAGAAAGATGCAGGCTTTTCTTGCCCCTTTGGCATTTATAGAAGAATAACCTTAAAATCAGAAGGCCCAGAGTCCCTGTAACCCCAATACTAAACTGTGAAGGCAGAGTTTGGGGGGTGTATGAATTCCTCTGTCTTCGATCCCCAGCGCACAGTAGCTAATCAAAAAGTGCTTCTCAAATAAAAGTACAGCACATGGGACACAGGGCAGGTCTGTGGTCTGGTTAGAAGAGGAGCTAGGTGCCAGCTCTCTCCTGCTGCTCTTCCTTCCGCTCAGGAAATGTGTCTCCCAACAGCAAGTCGGTGGGCCTGGGGTGCTGGTGGGTGTCTCAGAGGGTGTTGTGATGAGCCCTGGGTAGATCCCCTGACCCCAGAAGGGGAGGCTCTGCTCAACACTTTCTGATTCCTATTAAGTTCAATGTTTTCCGACAGACACAAACCAATTAGCTGTCCGAGGCTGGCGGCTGGTTTACTCAACATGCTGTGCCTTTTTGATTTGAAAACCTAATATTTTTCATGGATTTGATTTGGTTCCACTGGGGAACCCAGATAAGCTGTTCAGCCTCAGCCACTGAGCTGTCTCTAATGGCCCGCGTCTGCCGCACACCAGTATTAAGTGAGTTCTCAGTCTCCGTGTCCAGTTTGGATGGGCTTAGAGGCCTCATGTGCTGGGGGTGGGGGGCTGCACAGGTGGCTGAGGCTTAAAGAAGGCAAAGGTGGTCTTCCCCCCTGATAGGCAAGGGTGGCCCCAGATGCCGGAGGGTCTGTCCAGCTCCTTCCATGGGGATCTTGTCTGATTCAGTTTCCAATTTGCTGTTGGGGTGGGAGCCCTATCCATCTGGCTTTTTAAGGGCAAAGAACTCTGTTCCACTCATGTTTGCATCTCTGGAAGATCATGATAATAGCCACTTTTTCAACATTTAGCCTGTGCTCATGCCTGGTCCAGTGCTCAGCACTGTCAACACCCGTTATCATACTTCATCCCCATAGCAGCCATCTGAGGTTGACACAATTATCACTGCCATTTAATAGAAGTAAAACTCCAGTCAAAGAGATTAAGGAAATTATCAATGTCTGCATTCACCTTCTAGCAAGAGACCAGGCTGCATTCGAAATCCAGTTGGCCTGAACCAAATTCTGTGCCCTTAACTGCACTGTGCCTGGAATAGTGTCTGCTGTGGGCAGAGAGTGCCCAACGAGCAAGGGTGAATGAAGGCAGACAGGCAGGCATGCACCCCACCCAGTTCCGCTGGGGACTGACCTCCCAGGAGTTACAGCTGCCTTTGTCCAGATCCTCTTAGAGAGCCTGCCCCCTGTCCCCGGATTGGCCACCGTACTGTATATTTGCCAGAACTGTACTTGGAACCTCTATTCCTGTTTGCTCAAGTGCATGAGCCCTCCTGGCACCCCGGTTCCCATCCCAAAAACTGCTTCTGCAGCCAGAGAATGATCCCCTGCCCTCATCCTACATACTTCCTGATTTCTGCCAGTTTTTTTTCCCCCAGTGTTTAGTTTGGTTAAAGTCTTGAGTCTCCCTGGATTGACTCTGAGAGAAGAACGATTAGGCTTAAAATTAGAAGGCACTGAGGAATTGTCTGAAGGGGCTGACATTTCACTCCAGTGGGAACATTTCTAGTCAATTTCCAGATCAAAGCACAGGTCTTCTCACCGGAGGTATGTGATGGAAATCACAGGGCTGGTCTGATTTTTATAAAATATCTGTAAAAGTAGATATGTTAAGAAGCTAATGCTGACCAAGGGATGGCATTTCGGGGTGTAGCAATACAAATATTGTCTACAGAATGAGGGAGGTGATTCACCCCCTGATTTGGTGAGTCCCACTTGGGTACATGGGGGAAGACAGACAATATTTCTCTAGGAGCAATGGGAAAGTGAAAGGATGCCAGAGGGAGGGCATCATAGCCAGGCCCCTGTAGTACTATCTTCTTGAACTTAATGAATGGAGATCAGTTCAGCACTTGAGAAACTGTGAGGCTTGGTGGCCTCAGACAAAATTCCAGAACAGCAGCCGTGGCCTTCAGTACAAGGGAGAGGAGTCAGAAAACTGTAGCAGCCTGCAGAGCTCAGGATGAGTCCAGTGCTAGAAATCTCTGAAAATGATTATGTGTTTCTCACATACAGTATGACAAGGTTCAGCAAAGTGAGGAAGAGGCTTGTTCAAGTTTGGGGGCCCTCCTGCTGTTTATCCATTCATGAGATGAGGGTGTGGCGGTCCTGTTGAGCTTTCTACAGAACCAGGTCTCCCTAGGTCCACCAGCACCCACCCTTCCCACCCACTGCCCTTCACCCAGATGCCCGAGGGAGTGCTCTGTGATTTACATCTGATCACTCTCCTCGCTGCTCTCCGTCCCTCTGTGGCTCCCTGTCACCTGTGGGGGCCTTTGGGGTCTTATTCTTGCCAATCTCCAGCCTCTTCACCCATCCGTTTCTCCCTTCCTCACCCTGCTGAAGTCAGCCACACGCTGACAGTTCCAAAAAGAATCAGGCTATGCCACTCCTGTAGGCCCTGGCTCACACCGTTCCCCTCTTTCCAGAGCGACCTTTGCTTCCTTCGATGCAGTGACCACACACTCAGCTGTCCCTGATTGCCTGTGTGTGCCAACTCCATGAAGCCTTTCCCTGCCCTCTTCCCTTTCTTCCCCGGGGGAAAAGCCCACCTGCCCACCCTGTGTGTGCTCCATGGAGATGACAAACTCGCAGACTTCTGTGCATTTATGTCCCCTCCTCGGTTCTCCATGACATGGGATGGCACAGTGGCTGAGGGCTTGGGTTCTGATGTCCATAACCGAGCATTAGCACTCCTTGATGTACGACCTGCTCAAAGTAACCTTTTAAGGCTACTTCCTCATCTGTAAAAAGAGAATGATAACACGAGTTCCTTGCCTGGGTTATTGAAAGAATCAACTGTGACAATCCAGGCAGGGTTTAGCCACGCTGCCTGGCCCACAGTGTACACTCAGAAAGCATTAGTTCTTGTTGTTTTGATTCTCATGATCATTATCTAGCCTAACAAGCATCATCATCACTTGAGTTCAAAATCGGTTTTGCACTGAGTAGATACCACAGTCAAGGGCTCTGTCTCACTGAAAGGGGAAGACTGTTCTTCAAATTTTTACCTCCTAATAAATATTTGTTAAGCTAGTAAAAAAGTACGACTCCCAGACTGCAGTGAAGTTGCAGAAGAAGCCTGGGTGGGTCCAGAGCAGGTGAGCGGTTGTCTGATTTCTGTGGGTAGGGCCCAAAGCGGCGCTGCCACAAGGTGGCGCTGCAGAGGCGCCGAGCCGTGACATGGCGTCAGCCCCTAGGGGCAGAGAAGTAATTATGCAGGCTGAGAAATCTGAACTTTGACAAACTGACAATCTTTATGCCGCTGGTGTCTGCTGTAATTATTTCCTTTGTGCTCTCAGTCTTGGGTGTGGTGTGCTGTTTTTAGGAGATATTTTTTTTGTGTGTGTGTCTGTGTTTGGGGGTTGATTTGATGCCACCCTCTCAACTGCTCTAAGGAGAAATAGAAAGTGGCGGAACAGAATGTGCGTGGAAGGAGGGGCGGAGGATGTGCGTGGATGGAGGGCGGAGACTGTGCACGGAAGGAGGGCGGAGAATGTGCGTGGAGGGAGGGCGGAGGATGTGCGTGGAGGGAGGGCGGAGGATGTGCGTGGATGGAGGGCGGAGGATGTGCGTGGATGGAGGGCGGAGGATGTGCACGGAAGGAGGGCGGAGACTGTGCAAGCAAGGAGGGCGGAGGATGTGCACGGAGGGAGGGCGGAGGATGTGCGTGGAGGGAGGGCGGAGGATGTGCGTGGAGGGAGGGCGGAGGATGTGCGTGGAGGGAGGGCGGAGGATGTGAGTGTAGGGAGGGCGGAGGATGTGCGTGTAATCAGAGCGGAACA